>CANYCX010416839.1:0-17190 GCA_948193385.1 Breynia disticha f. nivosa | reverse complement strand
TTTTTTTATCTCACAACCATTTTCTTGAAACTACATAGTTTAGTCCAAACGACGCAGTTTAGGTTAGAAAAAAGGCAAATAAGGAATCAAGCACGTGTTGAGGTCTTCGACCGATCGAAACTTCCAGTTCCAGTTTCCCACTGCCTCTCGCAGCAACAAAACTCTGCTGTTGGAATCTCAAAGGTAATCAATCAACGACTTCTTCCACTTACTCCTTTTATTGTGCAGCTTGTTTTGTTAGTTTGTCCCGTGTTTTCTGTTTGTCTGAATTTTGTGCAACTGCAGATGAAGAATAATTTTGGCCCTAAACAATCTATATTTTGTCTGAAATGGCCATGGGATATTCAACACCGCTCTAATAATCCTAATTTGTGTGCCTTCGAAGCTCCTTGGATTTTTAAATCTTTACATACACTTGCTTCCATTGCTTTTAATTCCTTGAATTCTGTCTCCAAATCTTCGAATTCGTGGATTGGTAACTTTGATCCTGTCAAATTGAGGTCTGTAATGGGTAATAAGAAGGGTTTGAGCCCCGACAAGCAATGGGACTCAGAGCAAAGTGCATTTGCCTCTGCTTTAGCGAGTGGAAAAGAGGCTACGGTGCTTGAGTTCTATTCGCCGAAATGCAGGCTTTGCAATTCACTGGTTGATTTTGTATCGGAGGTGGAGAAAAGGAATTCTAGTTGGCTCAGCATTGTTATGGCTGATGCTGAAAACGAGCTCTGGCTTCCTGAGGTATTGGATTTATCTCCTTGGCGTTGCTGTACATTATTGGGATTTAAATTGTTTGTGCGATAAAAGGTTATTCACACTGTTGTTTTTATTTTAGCGTAAAGTTGCTATTTTTAGGTTTGGTTTCTGCACAATCTTATTGGTTTTAATGATGCAGTAGTTCACTATATATGTGGCTTTTTTGCAGCTTCTTCATTATGACATAAAATATGTTCCTTGCTTTGTGCTTTTGGATAAGAATGGGAAGGCGTTAGCAAAGACGGGTATTCCAACTAGTCGGCTACATGTAGTTGCTGGTATTTCTCATCTTCTCAAAATGAAGCGTCCTCGGATTAATAATGATTAATTACACGTCCAGAAGAGCATTCATCTCCATTATTGTTTAGTTTGTTGGAAGGTTATTTTCTTTCCATCTGATTGACAAAGAAGCGAATGTAATCTTTAAATTGTCACAAAAAACTTTTGGAAGCTATTATCGACAGAGTCTACATTGTGGCCAACACTGGTGATTCTAGCTCGACTCGATCAAGCATTGCCAATATGGGGTTCTTTTCCATTCTATTTTTGAAAGAGGCAATGCAGCATAATTGCTGAGGTTTGTAGGGAAGACTCAAGTGAATTTTGAAAAAGAAATTGAGAAATGACTCCTGGAGAGGCCCTGTTCTATTACAAAAACTGTAAAGTTATGCACAAGATTTGTCTTTTCTTTGGCACGCTGAAGAGATTTTATGTTGCCAACTGCTGTTGTCATTTGGGTCAGTGGAATATGCAGCCTTTTGGGGTCACATTGACCAGAAGGAGATTGAGCATTCATTATAGGAAAGCTGACGGGTAATGAAGTACTATAAGAGACAACTTAAATAGTCCATTTGAAATTACCTAGGCAAAGATCACCTTATTGCCCTGATGTTATTCCTTGTTAGTTGAATGTTTCTCTTGAGTTTGTATTGGCAAAGAACAGATTTGAATTCTGCAACACTTTTCATTTACTTTTAGAGGTTTCATAAGCCTTTACTCCTACTGAAAGACGACATTTGGATAGACTAAAGCTAAAGCTATGCAGCTTGGTCGGTTTATTATGCAATAATAATGAAAAAGATGGAATCCAAATTAAATGAAAAAAGAATTGTTGTGAGATCTCTCGTAGTTGGGTGAGAATAAAAACTGAAAATTACCAATAGATTCAGCCCCGTAAGGTCAAAAATGCATTCTGAAATGTACAGATAACATGACTGCACAAACAAAGTTGGGAGTAAACACAATAAATATCTGTAACATTTTCATGACACATCAAACCCCACATTCAAGAATCATGATTTTCTGGAGAATGTTGAGTAGGTTGCTCTTCAGGCATGGTTTCTTCATGGGTTTGGAGGGGCGAAGCAGATGTAACAGTTGCATCAGGCGTTGGTTGTATTGATGGAGGAGGACTCAACGTTCCATCAATGCAAGAAGAGCATTTAGTCTCGGCCCAGTTCTTAATGTCATAATCACCATAACCCATGATTCTCCTGCCTGAGCAGATTCTTCCAACCATAATGGCGAGTATGCCTAAGATTATGATCACAAGTACTGCAATAACCGTACCGACTGATCCATGGACTGAGTTTGCGTGAAAAGGTTGCTGGATTATAGTTCCCAGTGGTGGTGGAGGCTGGCCAAGAGGCATTGACATTTTTATACTTGAAATGATGAGGTGCTGAAATTATTTCAGCCAATGAAGTTTGGAAATACCAACTTTGTGGGATGTACCAAAGAATTAAGCCTAAAAAAGTGAGTGGACATGGAGGGAAAGAAGTTGAACGAGTGAATTTGCAATTACAGCTATCCTGAAGAAGCAAAACACAATGGTATCAAGCAGTGGCTTCCTGCATTTTGTTAGATAGATAGAGAGAGAGAGAGAGAGAAGAGTGAAGACTCATAATAAGGGAGGAAATCTAGGAAGCAGAATCTAGGAGAAGCAAATGTGAGAGATTTAAATAATAGGAGAAATATTGGAGGAACCTTAGAAGAGTAAAAGGACGGAAGGAAAGGGCAAAAGCAATAAGGAAAAGTAGGGAATCTGAAAGACTGAAGTCTCAAATAAGTCCAAAAACCTTACCTAGAGAAGCACCTTTCAAATTAACGTATAGGAGCTTTTGCAGGTGTTCGCTGCTGCTACTAATAAGATACCATTGAAAACAACCTTAACCGTTTTCAATTTCAATAAGTTGACAAAGCGTGACCACAACACAACCCTTCTCCTCCAATACCTCATTGGACCATTACCATATTTAGTAATTCATCATTACACTTACTGCTGATGAGCCATTGATGCTCTTCTTCCCCAACTCTCAATTTCAACCAAACGCCTCGTTTGCCGAGCCAAAATTTGCGAGGGAGTTCCTATCACAGTAACAAAAGCACCACTTAGTTTTAAATACTCGACATATAATAAAGACCTTGTTACCCAAATAAGGCATCTTACATAAGTACTCGTTTTAGCTAAAACCCCCCACCATCTTGCAGCAAGGTGCTAAGGTCTTGTTTAGGCCTTTATCAACATCAATGCGTGTTAGAAACCATTAATTTTCCAGTACATTTGAAGGTCGCTTCTGCAGATACTGACAGCTAAATAATAGCAAGAGAAGATCAATAACTTTATCTGTTGCTTGACGACAAGATATTGCAATATTGCATAGATCAGTATCTGTTTGGAATCTGTAATCAGACAAAAACTATCTGGAGGTTTTACAAAAAATAATTCCACTGAACCTTGCATTCTAGTATCTCCTAGGCTAAGCATTCCCTTAATTCTAACTGTAGATTGGATAAATACAATTGAGGAGCATATACAAATGACATGAACTGATGCTGATGCTCCAAGCAAAGCAAAAATGTCAAATCTCTACAAAATAAGAGTCGTTATTAATAATCACCTACTTAAAAGTCCTTGAATCAAGTTCTTAGAAGCAGCAAGCGCATCTGTATGACAAATCTCCACGGCCCACACATTATCTGTAATATGCGGTGGGAGATCCATTTCTGCAAAGTAATCTTTCTCCAACTGTTTAACAGCATCTGAGTCCATAACACTGGCAACAACAGTCTGCCATTGAGAAAAAAAATTCAGAGCACGTCAGACTAGACCGATGAGCCAAATGGAAGATTCCTCTGCATTAATGTGGCAAATCAATTTATTTAATTTCACATTTTAAACTGGAAAATACCATGTTCCACTTGTGTTCAGGTATTTGAAATATAAATCCAGATTGAACTAAAATAAATTATGGATGATAAATGTCAATGATCAAGATATGAGCATCCTCATTGTCAAAAAGAAAAAAAAAAGATGAGGATTCTTGTACAGCTAGCAATTTCAATACGAATTTCCAAATAGCATATGAACTCACCCAAGACGTGCATAAGCATGCATTGAAGATTATGAATTTCAGGAGGGTCTCATCACTGCAGCTGAGGGTATCTCCTGAACTGACAGAAATCGTGAGTTCTTGAAATGAAGAATAAAACATGGACCCGAAGCTTCTCACGATTATTCTCTCGTGCTTCCTTAGCATTCTTTCAAGATGAGACACTGGTGTTCTATTGCTGACTTCTGTCAGTTTTACTTCAAAACCGCTACTTCTAAGAGCCGTCATCGGAATTTCTTCATGCAGCCTCAGAAGCATTGCTGCTTGAAGAGAACTAGCCCAGCAACAACATGCAGATGATCCATCATCTAAGGACAGGAATGATCAAATGCTTTGGTTAGAAACAGAATTCCAAATACCATTTATACTAGCTCATCTAGGCAGCTTAATCTTAACTAAGACACAAGCAACTTCCAAATACATATCTTCCCATGAATTGCAATTATGCGAAGTTGCTGATTGATATCATTAGCATAAAGACCCAATGGAATATTTATATCCAAAATGAAATTCCCATAAGGATCTTTTAGTTCAAACACATGGGTAGGCCTTTTCATAAATAACACTACAAGAATAATAACCAAACAACAGCTTTTGTTTTCGAATTAATCTTGCTAGGTAATTAAACAAATTAGCTCAAATGCAGTTCTAAAAGTGGCAGCGCACAAGCCAGTGGAATTAGTAGGACAGTGAAAGATGAATAAAAGGCTTACCCAACAAGAAACCTGCAATAGGAATGTTAACATTATATGATGTGGGATTAACTTTTGATGTATAATTATATCTTCTGTTCTTCTCCAGAACCAGAAATTGAACTGCAACCACCTGTAATAATCATGAACCTATCAATATAACAATCAGGATTAAAAAAGTAAACTAGCCTATGAATCAAGTTACTAGACGTAGTGAAACTCACTCTGCAATAAAGCTGCATCTGTTTGTTATGTTCATGCCGAATCAAATCATATATGATGCCAGAAGAAACATTTTCCAATGTTGAAATTTGAGGCATATGCTTGAGAGACGGGAAATCATCAGATGTAGGGAATCTCTGACGGCATGGTTCATTCACCTCACTAATGGAATTAATTACAATGAACGAAACTGGTGTTAGCATCCATTTGCCTGCCCCTCTGAAACAAAAAGTGCAGCCAATATTATATCAAAAGACTGAACTTTAAGTCATAAAGAAGTATAGCACGAGTCACTACAGACAATAAAAAAAACATGACCTATCAATTCATGCTTCATAAACAGGATACCTCCAAATCTGATTGCTACATCTCTAGCACAAGATGAGCTATCAAACTTTTCCGACGAACATGACTCATCATAAACCATCTCAACGCTTTCTCAAATTATAAAATAATAAGAAAATAATCATTCAGACATCAAATAAGGAAATTGACAAGTGCTCTGAAACATGCTGACTATCCACTGCATACCTTAATTTTAGAATTCGATGAAATGTTGCAGTTACACCAGGGCCAAATCCGATGGGATATGTATAATTGCTCAAAGTACTACATATCTTCACCTTAAAGTTAACATGACAATAATTAAGTTCAAATATTCAATATAGGCATGTATATTAAAAGAAATAAGAAAGTTGGCATCCTAAAAGTAGACAGAACATGTAAATTTCCAATGAGCACCTACCATTTGATTCTCCACCAAAACATGAAAGCAAAAACTTCCTGTGAAGCCCTCGAAGAATTTCCAGTGAAAACAATCGCCACTTTCACATCTTGAATGAATGTCAACAGAATTGAAGTCAAAATCGTGGATTCCAACAACACTTCCCAGCACAGTTGCTAACTTTCCTTCGGGAAAGAGACATCTAGAATTAGAAGATTCAGACACAGACATTGCATTCAATGTGTGTGGAGAGTAGTCAGAGGTATCTTCTTGCACAATGGTTATCCCAATTAGGGCATCTATAATTTCATTGAGTTTTGCTTCAATAAGAACTTTTACATCAGTGCATAGATGAAGGCAAACATCCGAAAACGAAACTGGAGAATTAACAGTGGGCCATTTGATAGTTAATTCACTGCCATCTTTCATCAAGACATCTTCTTGGCCAAAAATGGAGCTAGAACAGGAATCATCATCTGATGACACAATACTTCCAGTAACATTGTCGGAAGAAAATGAAAGACTCCAGATGTGTGTTTTGGACGTAATAAGAATTTTATCAGCAGAAATGTCATCAGATTCCGAAGTTCTGCAAAAATATGCATCTTCATGATGCTTTATCATGTAGCACTTCCCAATCTGCAGTAACTGGAAATAAGATACAAGTGCACACAAGTTAGTCCACATTCGAAATTAAATCACACTACAAGGCAATTCCCTACACCATGGACTGAAATGAGAAAAAAAAAACGAAAGATTAGAAGGGGGAGTAGAAATCTGGCACACCTGATAATTGAAGAAACTTTCGGAATTGAACTCTAGCAATACCTTCACCATACTTCTTTTGCAATCAGCTCCATTCTTATCTGCCCAGTTTGTACAGCAGAATTGTCCTGCAACAAGTGAATGACTACCACTAGCATTATAAACTTTGGCCGTGCAAGAGGTTCTATGAAAACAAGCGTTCCCACATTTCATCCGAGTCTCTAAATTGGATGGGGTGTCCAATTCCCTTCCACCATCAAGTTGAACATCTGTCGAACACAAAGCAAATGCCCCATCATCCAGGGAATTATTCAGTAGCAGCCCTGGATCCTGGAATGGATCAGAAAATCCATCTTTCCCAGCT
Source organism: Breynia disticha f. nivosa (assembly GCA_948193385.1). Taxonomy (NCBI): domain Eukaryota; kingdom Viridiplantae; phylum Streptophyta; class Magnoliopsida; order Malpighiales; family Phyllanthaceae; genus Breynia; species Breynia disticha. The sequence goes on along the minus strand of CANYCX010416839.1, from coordinate 10,281 downwards.
AGAGAGACATCCCAAGGCAATAAAACAGCCTCAACAAAGACAGTAGATCCATCAATTGTCATCTGGCCAACTTGAAAAGGCTGGGTACAGGAAAGAATACAGAGCAAGAATAAGCTTAAAGTATTTTTGTATGTTTGTTTAAATGGATTAAATCATCTCAAGCAGCTCCTAAAAACCATGGCATTTTATTACCCAGCTAAGTAAGGATGTACCTTTTGTAGTATGGGATACTTGTGTGTTATCAAAATTAGATGAAATCTTCCACTTAGGGATTGTTCACAATAAAGATTCTGTGATGGATGGCAACAAATAAGACAACTATTGCACGATTCATTTCTTGATTGAACATAGGCGTAAATTCCCAACTTCAATTCCATTTCTCGAGCAGGGCCATGAAAAATATGTTTGCAAGAGAGAGACCCGTAATCCAAATATTGCAGCAAATCCGCAGACAGATTAGGCGAGCCTTCCATAACAATGCAATAGTTGACCAACTGAAAAGAAAGTGCAAGCAAAGTAACTCCATAGAGCTACACTATGTCTTGTATTACAGCATGGCAACTTCTACCCAATTCAAGAATCCTGGAATAAGAGAAAGATACATATTGCTATTGAATCATTACTAGATATAACCTCACAGATGTTTTCAGCCATCCAGTTTGATGGAGAATCCGCAAATGTAACATCAATACTGCCAGTTGAATCACCTAACTGCAATCTTCCGGAAGATGAAACCTGGATGACAAATAAAAACCACAACTAAATTCAAAATTCATAAGAAGAATCAAAAGTCGTTCACCCTGTACTTCAATAGTTCAATCTCAACCCGGCACTTGTAGAAACTATTCATTCCTAAGATAAAAATGTATCGTGTATTAAGTAACTAGTAAAATTTGTTGCATTTATTGTGGTCAAAATAATACATGTGCATCCCTTCTCTCTGAGCATATGATCGTCATGAAAGAATAACTATGCCTCCTCCATGAAAAGTTACCCATTTCAAAGGACGACACAGCTTGGAACAATATAATGTAAAACTAGCAATGAATCATAGATAACTGATAAAAAATGTAGAACAGATGGCTGCATACAGAAATGACCAAAATAATTATGACCATTAAGTACAACCACTACCTTCAGACTTCCTAACAGCAAAGCATTTATATCTTTACTAAGGAAAATTCTCCTCAAAGGCACAGCACCATCTGTTTTCTCACATGATAGAGCACCATACTTTTGATCTTTCATCTTTAATTGTGGCAAGGCATGTATCCAGATTGTCTCACAATAACGGAGGAATGTAGTGATAGGCAGCACCTGCATTTCAGCAAATTCACAATTTTATCTATAACAATTATTTATAGGAGGCTCAACCAATAGATTAAATCTTCCATCATATCACATGAAGGAACAATTTATTTATCATATGAATAACTGGGTGGAACAAACATTATTTATAAGAAGCTAACCAATTTCAGGTCACTGCAATAAGGTTCACTACCGCAGCCGAGGGAGTCATGCTTACATGATTCAGCAAGTACCCCATGCTGCAACAGAAAAGCCATTTTTACAACTCACAAAAGCCGTAATAATCTGAAATGGTAGATTACATTGATACTCTACATGTGGAATTTACCAATTTACCCTAGCTCGAAACATTGATGGAGATAAATGTGAGGTAGCAAACTTCTGAGCCACCCCTTCCGTCTGGTAAAACCTTGCACAGTGACATTAATTTTGTAAATGACTATAGCATGAAGTTTTTTAAAGTAAAATAATAAAGAATATATATGGCATGAACACTAGAAGACTTGAAGAATTACATGCTTTGATCCCACAATCTCCTTCTCTGATAAAACCCCAGCAAACTTCTTACGGAAACAAGAAAGGAGAAGTAATGCCCTAAAACTCAATCATAAAATTAAACAATTAGAGAATATTATGCATCTTCATGATTCCAAAAAAGCTGACAATTGCAGTAGTTTGAAACCCCATTACCAAAATCGTGCAGAGAAAGTCAAGGACTCGATAAATTTTCCCAATGGACTCTCTGTTTGTGAAAGATTATGAGACCTGCAGCATCAAAAATTCTTCCTGAACTACGTAATGGACAATTACAAGCCTATTTGGCATATGCTCTTTTGGCCATTAACACAAGATATGTAAAGATACTTACTTAGTCTCGAAAGGGGAGAATGATTCTACCGTAATGCTGGTCTTGCAGCAAGCGCCAAGTATAAGTATTTTTGTCCAATGAAATTTAGGATTTACAAAATGTACATTCCTCAAAGATATCTGCAGCAAAAGTCAAAATAAATTTTTATGAAGTATATTGATGTGCTCTCTACGAATAAGCAAGAATACTCAAGATTACTTACAATGGCTCCCAACCTAAGACTATGAGGAACAACAAGCAGCTTATCAGTTAGTAACAACCACACTTCATTATCCAACTCAATCACCATCCCATGCATGTACACACCTTTAACAACACCAGCATAATCACCCCATTCTCCTCTACCTTTAATAGGCTTTCTCTCAGAAGCCACCCATTTCTTAGCCGGGAAATGAACATAAAGAACAGAACTGTCTGTTGTCACATACATCAATTGGGATTCCTCCTTCCCAATAAAAACCATCTTCTTCTTCAACTCAGACAAAACTACCAACCTCCCTACAAGCTTAGTAATCACAGGATGCCAACATGCAGATGAACCATAGAAGTATAAAAACAAGGTTTTTTTAAACCTATGATTATCATTGCCTTGAAACATAATATTAGCAATTGAAACCGGTTCTAAATAATTACACAAATTACATTCACAAAAAAGAACCCGCGCAACAAACACACGAAGATTCTGCAATTCCCCATTACTAATTGAACAAGGAACACACGAGACCGGACTCACAGATTCAATCGGCCCAAAAACGCAACAACCTCCTTTCAATTTCCCTACCGAAACATCCGAAACTAAAGCAACAGAATCCAAATTTCCACAAGGAGACAATGCAGAAGTATAATCCATATCCAAAAAATTCCACTTTATAATCTCGAGAAACCCACTATGTTTCAAAGGCAAAAAATTCCAAGACATTACCCGAATCCGTTTCCCAATGAGACGAACCCTAAAATCAACAACATCACAACAAACAGAACCTGAATCATCAGAAAATTGAAAACAACTCTTGTTAGAAGAGCATTTAAGAGATTGATGAGGGAGATTTAGGGTTCCTATAAGAATGGAAGGGGTTTTCAGAGGAGTTAGGGTTTTAGGATTAGGGCTAGGTGGATTGAGAGAGCGAAGAGGAGGGGAAGTTTGGGAAATTTGAATTTGTTTGAGTTTTGAAGAGGAAGGAAGTGATGAGGCTCCGGTTAGGGGTTGATTACGGTTGAGGAGATCGGAGAGACAGAGAATCGAAACGGCGTCGTCGGACGGCATTTCAAATCAGTTCATTGGAGAAAAGCGCGGGAAATAAATTAAAGCGGGAAGTTGCATTGGGGATTGGGTGGCTTTAAATAGACTGTTTTTGCGTACTTAGAACAATTGCCATGTTCTCGGTAATCACAGCCAACGCTAAGCATTAGAGTGCCCCTGTTGCCATATTAATTAACATGTTAATCTGTTGACTCGAATCCAAAATAAATTCTTCATTTTCTCTGGATTCTGTCGCTTTTGTCAAGCTCTTCCCCTACTCTCTGGTAGGCTGCATTCCAACGCTCACCATTTTATGCTGAAGTGAAATTATTAGTGTGGTCTTCACGATGGACAACACTCACATGGAAGTTGATGAGGTAAATGAACGATGTGCTAGAGTCCAAATCAGCGAGGATGAGGGTGACGATGAGGTTTTGGTAATTGAAGATAGTAATCTTAGTGAGGAGGTTTTTGATCTGAGGTGGGCGTGAGTGGGAAGATTCATAATTGAAAGAACAAAGAAGGTTGAGTTTATGAAAAGGGTTATGGCGGAGGCTTGGAAGCCAGGAATGGGCGTTTGCATTACTGAGATTGATGTAAACCTTTTTCCTTTTTCAGTTTGGCCATGAAGCTAATGGGGAAGGAGGGGAAATCTGAAAAATCACGTCGGAGATAGGTAGCTTAGGCAAACGCCAATAATGGTGCAAGGAGTAAGGAGGGGAAATAGGAGACTGTGCAAGAGACCAATAAGGAAGGAGGGAATCATGACATTGCTCTTGTTGCTCAGGATTCTAAGAGTTGCATAGGAAAGAGGGATACAGGAGTGGACAAAATGAATGATAAGGCGGCTGGTAGTGGGAAAGGAAAAGTGCAGTTATAAATGGAGGGGGCAGGAAAACGAGGCAGATTATAATGAGCCAATTGAAGATGAAATTACCTTTGTGGACCCTAATAGAAAGGGGATTAGGCTGGAAGGGAAGGATTACGGTGGGCAGGATAGGGACAAAGGGAATCGGCCATGAGAAAACAAATATGGGCTGTGGGAGTTCTGGAAATTTCAATGACCAATTTGTCAAAAAAGATTTAGCGGTGGGCTCTGCTTCCTGGGCCTGTCGAGAACAATGAGTTGTTTAAGTTGGAACTATCGTGGATTGGGAAATCCACACACAGTTCGAGTTTTAGCGAACCTTGTCCGTACGTTTAAGCCCAATTTTGTATTCCTTATTGAAACTTTATGTAGCAAGGACCGTGTGGCAAAAATAATGAAGGATTTAAATTATGATGGGCATTTTGCTGTGAATAGAAATGGCAGGGCGGGAGACCTTGGGCTTCTTTGGAAAAAGCCCTCTTTGGTTAAAATTATTAAGTCTGGAGATCATTTTATTGATGCACACATTCATCTGGAAAATGAGAGCACGTTTAGGTTGACTGGGTTTTATGGTCACGCTGACAGGACTGGAGACGTGAATCATGGAATCTGCTAAGAATGTTACACTAATTCTAACTTGCCATGATGCATAATAGGTGATTTTAATGACCTACTATCGTCCTTTAAAAAGAAGGGGAAGATTTCTCATCCTCGACATTTGATTGAGGGATTTAAGAAAGCGATTTTTAATTGTGAATTGAGTGATTTGGGATTTATTGGCCTTGAGTTTACTTGGGAGGGAGGGGTTGGGAGTGATAATTGGATTAGACAGAGGCTTGATAGGGCATTTGTGAATAAATCATGGCTGAAGAGATTTTCACAATCGATTGTGACGAATATCGCTAAAACTTCTTCGGACCATCTCCCAATATTAGTCCAGGTTATGAGGTATGTCAAACGTGATAGGGTGAGTGAGTTTAAGTTTGAAAATGGCTTGTGGTGGAATAAAGCTGGAAAGCGAGTAAGGGTTTGGATATGCTGAAGAGACTTAAAGTGTGCGTTAAGGGCCTTATATGTTGGGGAAAAGAGCTCATTCGACATATCCGTAGTATAATTAAGGCAACGAGGAGGAGAATCAACTGGCTTTGGAATAAGGGGGATCCACATAGGGCTGAGGAACTAAGGAGGCTGGAGGTTGAATTTCATATAGTCCTCAAGCAAGAAGAGGACTACTAGTGACAGAGAGCCAAACTCTTTTAGTTGAAGACTGGGGACACAAACTCGCATGCGTTCCATCTCGCTACGAATAGACGCAAGGCCAAACAACTAGTTGACTCACTGTATTTGGAGGATGGTACATAGATCGAGAAAGGTAGGGGGGGTGGAGGAGGTGCTGAAGTGTTACTTTGCCAATCTTTATAGAAGAAAGAACGTCACAGTGAAAGAGGTTATGAGGGATGTTAAACCATATGTTCAGAATGCTCAAAATGAGGAATTGTTGGCACCTTTATCGAATGATGAGGTGAAATGTGCAATTTTTGACATGCATAAGGAGAAGTCCTCGGGAGAAGATGAATTCAATCCGATTTTTTTAAAAATATTGGGGCATTGTGGGTAGGGACGTTGCGAAGGAATGTATACATTGGATTGAGGAAGCTTAATTGCCGAAGGGGGTTAACAACACTGCTATTGTTCTGATTCTGAAGGTGGGCAAACCATGCAATTTGAAAGATTTTTTCCCTAGTTCGCTATGTAATGTCATTTATAAACTCATGTAAAAAATATTGGCTAATTGCCTTAAGCGATTATTACCGGACATCATTTCAGGGTCTCAAAGTGCCTTCGTTGAAGGGAGGCTTATTAATGATAATGTGATTATTGCTAATGAAATTTTGCATTTCCTGAGGGGCAAAAGAAAAGGAAAGGTGGGTTGGGCGACGCTTAAATTGGATATTGCGAAGGCCTATGATTGTATGGATTGGGAGTACATCGAGAGGGCTATGTCGATAATGGGATTTTGTAATAAGTGGATTACGTTGATGAGTATGTGCATTAGATCGATACGCTTTTGGGTGCGTGTGAACGATGAGATTGCTGGTCCTATTAAGCAAGGAAGGGAGCTACGATAGGGCGATCCGTTGTTACCATACCCTTTTGTGTTTGGCATCGAGGGTCTTTTGTGTATGATGAGGAGGAAAGAGATGGAAGGGAGGATGCACGGTTGTGCAGTTGCAATGGGCACCGCATATTTCACATATGTTTTTTACAAATGATTCATTTTTGTTTTTCAAGGCTGAGCAAGCTGAATGTACTGCAATTATGAACTTTTTAAAGGCATATGAGGAGGGGTCAAGACTGGACATAAATTTGCATAAGTCCTCTATCATCTTTAGTAGAAACATTTATGACAAGAGGAAGAGCGAGATCTAAAGGAGTTTTGGAGTGAAGGAAGGTGATGGAAAGGGAAAGTATTTGGGCATGCCAATTTTTGTGGGTAGGAAGAAGAAGGAGGTATTTAATTTCATCAAGGATAAACTATGGAGGAAGCTTAAAGTGTGGAAGCGAAGGAAGTTATCAAAAGCGGGGAAGGAAGTGCTCCTCAAAATGGTGGCATAGGCTATCTCGAACTATGTTATGAGCCTCTTTGTATTGCCAAAGGAAGTGTGTTTTGAACTCCAAAGAACGATGAATGCTTATTGGTGGTGTGATGCAAGAAATAGTGGTGGGATTAAGTGGAAGAGTTGGGAACGAAAGTGCGTCAAGAAATGTGAAAGAGGTCTGGGGTTTAAAGAGCTTTATGAGTTCAACTTGGCAATGCGATGGAGGTGTATTAAAGAGATGAATTGCTTGATGGTTCGGGTGCTCAAGGTTCGATATTTTAAGAATAAGAGCTTTATGAAGGCGAATGTGGGAAATAACTCTAGCTTTATTTGGCAATGCATTTGTAAGGTTAGGGTTGTTTTGAAGTTGGGACTGTGGAGGAAAATCAAAAAAGGGATAAAACTTCTTTTCGGAATGTGTCATGGCTCTTGGGGACGGGAAGTCTTTTTGTCGAAACTGTGGCGAGATCTAAAATTGAGCAATGGAAAGTTGCAGATTTAATGGTGCCTAGCGGCGAGAGAGGCAATGGAATGAAAGCATGATTGCTGATGTATTTTGTGAGAGGGATCATAACCGAATTCTGGCTATTCCACTCAGTTGGAATGCACAGAACGATGAGTGGGTGTGGAAGGGTGAGAAGTCTGGGGTCCATTCAGTAAGAAGCGGGTATTCCTTGCTTCAGAGTACTTGGGATATAGGATTCAGGTGTGGGGATGTGCCAATTTGGAAACGACTTTGGTCTATTGAAGCCCTCTCGAAGATGGTTCAGTTCATTTGGAGGTCGATTATTGATTGTCTTCGAACTTGACTGAATTTGTGTAATAAGAAGATTGCATTGAACTCCATTGGGTGTCCTGTCTGTGGAAGAGAGGTGGAGTCTACCTATCATGTGCTTGTTGAATGTGGGTTTTCTAGGAGATTCTGAGAGATGGCGGGCTTGTAGAGATGCATGCATCAAGTGGGTGACTTTTTTGCTTGGTTGACCCGGATGTTGGAATGGTTGAATAAAAGTAATTTGGCACTGGTTATGGCGGTTTGTTGGACTCCTTGGAAACAACAAATTCATGCCTGCCAGGATGATATTGGACAGAGGTTTGAACAAGCTCAAAGCGTGGAATGAAGAGAGGAAGTCTAAGCTGAATTCAAGTTCATATATCAGAACGGTGGAGACCCGATCGTTGTGGTGCAAGCTGGATGAAGGATGGCTCAAAATTAACGTTGACCTGGGTGTGTGCTTGATTGGGGGACTTCTGTATGGTCCAGAGAAATGAGCTTGGAGTGTTTGTGGGTGGTATGAGTAGGAAGATTAAAGAATGCTTGGATCCTTTATTGCTAGAAATAATGGTGATTAGAGAAACATTAAGCTAGGTAAAAAGCAGAGGGTTGAGGAATGTAGTGATTGAATCTGGCTCAGCGGTGGTTGTAGCGGCTATTCACGAGGAGCAAATGTTTGCGTCCTATTTTGGTAGTTTAATTTCTGATTGTATGTCAATTATTACAACTGTTATTAATGTCTGAGTTGTGTTTGTCATGAGGTTAACGAACACGGTGGCACATAATCTTCCGCGTTCCGCGTTCATGTTCTGATCCATTTATGTGGGTCATGAACCCTCCTACTTGTATTGTTGATGCGTTTGCATCTGATCTAAGTTAATGACATAGTTTTGAGTTTGAAAAAATAAGTACTAATAATTGCCTATCCTATAGCTTACAACTACAGTTTAGCTTGCACAATACAACGAGATAACTTATATTAATTCTATCAATAAAAGTTATAATGGAAAATATAACACAATTCAGTTGAATTTTGTAAATTTATATATAGATAAAATATGTTAGTTCTGTCACAATTTACCTTTAAATTTGAATAATTCATCTAATATGGATATGATTTATCCTTAAATCACATATTTATCATAAATTTACTTTAATAGTTTATCTAAAAACAACTCTTATCTTAAAATAAAATTAAAATATTTAACGATTTTATTATTAAATAACACTTATATGTCAAATATTATATATAGATACTGCTAAGTGTCAAGTAAAGAATGTGCCAAATGTCACAATTCTAATAATTTTCTTTGCTTTAGTAGATAAGATTATTTCTAAGTTAGGAATCGACTAACCACATAAATTGCCCCTTTAACTTAAACTCATTATCTATTTAGTCATCTCAACTGATTTTGTATCCTCTCAACCCCTTTACTTCTAGAATCATTGTATTTAAATATAAAAGTTAATACCGTTAGTTTTTTCGTTAATTTGGTGAAAAGAACATATTTTATACTCTCTCAACTCCTTAAACTTCTAAATACATAATATTTAACAAAAATCATGATATCCTAATGAATTAATAATATTGTTCAAAACATAAACAATTGCAAATTTGAGTTGAATTCTATAAAATTATAGAATCGAAATGTTGACTTATTTTAAATCATAACACCATCTAGCGGTAAACATGCTTCGATTCGAGCCAACTTTTTTAACCGTCCAAATTGATCGGTTCAATTAACCACTAGTTTAGTATGGAAATAATCCAATATTTTTGCTAGAAAGCTTTCAACGAATTTCGTCGAAAATTGAATTTTAAAAAAATATGATGCTTTTCTCATGGATTTCTTCATACGAAATCTGTCGAAAATATGTGACAAATTTTCATTTGATTTTTTTTGCAATTGGAATAGTGAAATCGATATAAAAACTATGATGCTTTTTTGATGTATTTCGTCAGAAATTTCTGACATCAGTATATTAGATTTTTTCACACCGAACCAACATTTAATCGAACTGATTGATTTGGATGGGTAATAGTTCAATTAAAAAATTGGGTCGAATCGAACCCAGTTTACTCCTAGATGGTGCTATAATTAAAAATATGTCTAAAATAATTTAATTTTGTAGTTTTATAGAATTCGGCTCAAATTTATAATTGTTTATGTTTTGGACAATATTATTAATTCATGAGGATGTCATGATTTTTGGTTAAATATTATACATTTAGAAGTTTAAGGGGTTGAGAGAATATAAAATATATTCTTTTTACCAAACTAACGGAAAAACTAACGGCGTTAGCTTTTATATTTAAATGCAATGATGTTAGAAGTCAAAAGGGCTGAGAGGATACGAAATCAGTGAGGGGACTAAAGGGATATTGATCTAAGTTCAAATGGTTATTTATTGGTTTAGTTGTCAGGAATCTATTTTAAGTATTAATTTTGTGCCACATCAACCTTTTATTAAAAATAATTTTTTTACGATTTTTCTCTAAGTTAAGAATTTATTTAGATAATTTATTCACATTAGCATTCCACTAGATCGAATAAAATTTAATTTTAACCTATTTTTCTCAATTTTAGTTCAGTATTTGTATTAAAAATTAACAATGAATAA
>CANYCX010416776.1:0-18860 GCA_948193385.1 Breynia disticha f. nivosa | reverse complement strand
GAAAATGAGAATTTATGATAAGTAGGTTGAACATTTGTTTAGTTGTTTAGGTAGGAATTTTAAAATATAAGAACCTTGTTAATTATGAGAATTTCATAATTTAAGTAAGTGTGTTTAATGTGAGAATTTATAAATTGTTTTTAGGAAATAAAAACACCGGAGAAGGTAATCCGAGGCCGGAAACTTGAGCGAGTTTTTATAAGGTAAACAACACGAGCGTAAATTTCCTTAATTTTATGTTTTATGTTTTGGTTGGTGAAATTGGAATTGAATTGAAGTATGATTGTGTTTGGAAATGATGAATGAAGTTAGGGGGGTTGGTTGGATGAAGGGAGAAATTGCTTGAATTGTTGAATGAGTTATGCCTTATTGTTATAAAATGTGTGACAATTGATTTAATGGTTATGTGATATTGATGATAAATTGTGAGAATGCCATATTATGAAATATGACATTAGTGTGATTAATGTGTATATTAAATGAGTTTGCATGGTTGGATATGCATGAGTATGGAAATTTATCATTTTGGCATTCATACATTCATTTGGAGCTCTTGTGAGCATGAGATTAAAAATGAGGGAGGGTTACCGGCCATTGGGGCGATAATTGGCAGTCGTATATAAAACATACGTTCTGCTGCAATGTCGATCGAGGTTGTACACATACTCAAAAGAATAATGCAATCTCGATCGAGGTTGTACACATCTCGATCGAGACTGCCATGCTGCCATGAAAAAAAAATTATGGTGATATGTTCAGTATATACATTGTATCTTATTTGATTAAATATATCCTTAATCCCTTTGTATATGTTATAAATACAATTAGGTGGATATAGATATATATTTATTAATAAGATCAAGGAATTTATATATATAATGTGTATTCTATAAAATTGTATTCTTAATTAATTAAGAGTTAAGATTTATAAATAAATAAATTTCAATATACTCTTATGTTTGCAATGTGTGTATAAACATAAATATTATGTTTACGTAAAAAGGAAGTTGACCTATTATGGTATTGTTGTTTACTGAGTTTTTATAACTCACGCATATTGTATGCCTGTTTCGCTCGGCAGATAATCGAAGTTAGAGGTTTCTTGCGGTTCAAGTTAAGACGTATTTGTGATAAAAACGAAGGGGGCAGTGCATTGTGTATCAAATTTTCCTCGTACATGATAAGTATACATAGTGCATGGTATTTTGAAATGTTTGTAAAATCATGATGTATTTGGGTTGGGTTTCGTCTTGAACTCTGTAAACAAGTTTGATGGATGAAATGTGTAGTGTTTAAACAAGTTTTAAATTTTATTATGTCATTCTAAATTATTTAAGTTCCTCTCCGTATAAATATATTTACAACAAAAACTTGACTTCTAAAAATTTAATATCATTGGTCGAAAATGGAAAATAATATGTAAATGGTATTAAATTTTGGGGGTCACATTAACTACCTTGGTAAGTGTTGTAGATGTACTTAGTGGATATTTAGTTACTCATGATGCATGTATGTTTGTGATGAATGTGCACAACAACAGTAGTGTGCAGTGGGACCACATTTTCTGAGGTTGCTAGCAGTGCGATACTAGCTACGAGGTTGTGGCTCCTAACTTTTGGTTTTATCGTTTGTACATCTATACAAACTATAGTATAGAAATGATTTACATACATTTATTTGTAAATCGATTTCTAAAGCTTCCGCATTTGCTTTCATAGCATTATTTTGTATACGACTGAACAATGGACAAAGCTTTTAAATGATGCATACATTTATCTTTCTCTTCTCTCCCTTGTTTATTGAATTGTTTTAAAGAAAAAAAATGGTTGCCAAAATTTTATAATTTATTCGAAAATGTGTTTTTGCGTTTTGGGAGCGACAATTTCTTAATTTAAAAATTCTTTAATAACCATGAATTTTACTATAGTATCTCGTAATTTATCTCTTTTTTAATAATGACGAATTTTAATAAAAATATTACATTTATCAAAATATTATTAGGAAAAAAAATTATTTAAAATATAATACAAAATAATTAAATAAATTAGAATTGATGTATGTATTAATGCAAATAATTTTTTAATTTCTATATAGATAGATAGATATGTATAAATATTTATGTATACATTTACACACACCCACACACACACACACACACACACACATATATATATATATATATATATACACATACACACACATACACACACACATCTATACATAAATATGTATACTTCACGTACATATATACATATATATATACACACACACACATCTATACATAGATATGTATACATCTATGTGTATATAGATATGTATACATCTATGTGTATATATAGTTTGGTTTTTAGTTCGAGTATTGCTTAAGAACCAGAACCGTACCGGATGAAATTTTCGGGTCAGTTCGGATCGGGAAGAGTCAAAAGTCAACGATTCTTTTTTGTTCTAGTTCTGTTCGAATTGGATATTCGGTTCGATTTAGGAATCTTCAAGATCCATGCTCAGCCTAGTTTAGAGGTGTGCTAGCACTAAAATACAGTCAAGACAAATTGAATAAAGTAGAATTTAAATTTATGTACGCATTTAATGTAAAGTGGATAAAGAAGAAGTTGAAATTCGAATGGGAGAAATCTTAGTTGCTAAAGTTATTGGGCATATGAAAGAAGACAACATCCTTAAGAGAGTGGAATAACTGGTTAAACGTGAGACATGTATGGAATGATGAAGTGATAGTAAATTGCTTGGACATTAGATGGTGGCTAAACCGATCAAAGTGACAAATGCTCACACATGAGATAACCATCGAACTGGTGATCGGCCAAAACTGTCACAGGAAAGATAGTATAAAAGGATTGTGAATACATAGAAAAAAGGGTCGATCGAAATCTTTATACTTCAATGTTGCACTTTATCTTTTCTAATGTAGCTTTTATTTTTTCGTCTTCTTGTAAGTCAATGTAGCCTTCTCTACTAACTAAAATGGAGACAAAGGTTATTAGAATCCGTGATGAGTTCGATTTTGACTTCACATTTACAATTCACCCACCTTTACTTTTAATGCACATTTACTTAATGCACTTTTATTTAAACCAAGTTAGGTGGCTTGGTAATTAATTCGATTAGTCTTCACTTTTAATGCACATTTCACGTCCTTTATTTTACACACTTTTACGTAACGCAACTTAAGAAGCTTGGTAGTTTGATTATTTTTTATTTGACGCACCTAGGTAGTCTAGCTGTTCAATTAGTCTTTATTTGACGCACTTTTAGCATTATTTCTGTTACATAGCTCGATTAATTTTTCCTTACTTTCTTGTTTCGTGCCGGTTACTCTTATTTCGGTTACTTTCTTTGCTTCATTTGTTTTAGTCCCTTTGTAGTATCAGTTCAGCAAAAAGTCTTAAGACTTTAGACAACATTGAATCTACCGTTTAAATTAAAGTTTTTCAAAAACTATAAATCCTCGAGGCAACACATATTTTTAGACGAAAAAAGTAGTTCAACAAATTTGTATTGGATTCCCTCTCTTCCAAATTGAACAATAGTAAAAGAAGAAAACAATATGGTGTTAAGATGAACTTGAGAACAAAAATAATAAAGGACAATTGAATTTTCAGATGACAACAACTTCGAAGCACTTAGGCTATGCACCAAATCATTTATTTTTTATTATATTTTATTCAGTAAGTTGTCGTGCGCTCAACAATTTTGTTGACATCATTTAATATTTTGTAAATATTTGTTCTTAGGAAGCCTTTTCTTTTACCTGAAATTTTGACTCCCACTGCCTGATTGATATGTGAACATATTTATATCATAATTTATCTCAGACTTTCAGCACTCTAGATGTTCTGAAACTATATATTTATTCGATTTTTTTTTTGGAATAATGGGTTCTACTTTAGACACGATTTTAGGTGTACAATATGTCGTTATTTGTGCATATTTGTGTCATATTTAGTATTTTTGGCATGATTATTTGATTTAAGTGTTTAGAAATTTATTATGTTGATTTAAACTTGTTTTGTGCAGAATTGAGGAAAGAAAGATCAAAGGTTAAAAGATTAAAATGTTGAAAAAGTATCAGACCTGAATCAGAAGAGGACGGCATGAGCATCCCGTTATAAGGAAAATGCTGACTGACACCTGCATCAATTAAAACAAGGACTAACTTTAAATAAGCGGGCTTACTCACCCAGACATTAGAGTTAATTATGTGAAGTACTCCTTTTAGTTTGTACATTTTAAAAAATACTCTCTTTTGATTTTGTTTTAGTAAAATGCAAATGTTGTATATTTCTTTTTTATAAAATACCCACTTAATGTTTTTAGCTTTTTGTAGTTTTTTTTTTTACTTATTTTAAGATTCAATTAGGTTTTGATTGTTATATTTGTAATTTTGGTTTCTTCTTTGTAATTTGTGTGTTGTTTTGTTCGTTTAAACTTTGTTGAACTATTTATTGTACTTTTTTTTGGAGATTTTGTTGTTGTTTATGAAGTAATAAGTGTATTCTTTCGGTGTTTTGTTAAGATTCAGTTAAACGATCGATTTTGTATTTATTTGAACGAATGCAGGTTGTTTTTGTTTTATTTTAAACTGAATTGTACTTTATTAATCTTTTTTTAACTAATTTGTGTTTTTAATTTTCAAATTTGTTCAATTGATCCAATTTGTACTTATTTGATAAAATTTGCACCTTTTTTAAGCTTTTTAAAACTAATATGTGCATATACAACTGTCTTCAACTTTTGTTTATTTTTTGTTTAACTGGTCAAATTTGTACTTTTTTGGACATTTATACAAGATGTTGAATATGCGTTCTCAATGAAAGTAATTTTTTGGACATATTACGTAGAATGTGAGGTTGAATATAATTGATCAAAATTAGACATAATTGATCTAATTTAAACATTTCTTAAAAGAACATGTCCATAAATAAATTTTTTAAAACAAATAAACATTATTGATTATGTTATTAACAATTTTTAAATTAATACGAACTAAATTGAACTATTTTTAATAAATGGTATAAAAAAATTTGAATGAATAAAAATAAAAAATAAAAATAATTATTTCTAACTCGTGAACTAATTTGAACTTTTTTTAACTTAATTGGACAAATTAAGTTGAAAGATGAATAAAATAAAAAAAAAGAAAAATAAATAGAATAATAAGAAGATAAAATATGTGGGATTAAAAAATAGAGAAAAAACACAAAGAAAATGAAAGAAGTGTTAAAAGATGAAAAGAGAGATTGAAGGGGAAAATAGAGGAAAGAAATATTAGATGAGTAAAAAGAGGGATTAGATTATTGTATGACTTTTTTCTTTTTGTCCTTATTAAAAAAATAGGCATTAAATCAATCCTGTTAAAAAATTTGTATATTTTTTAAATAAGTTTGATGTGAATTATTTTTGTAAAAATCAAATTTTAATGTTATAAAAATATCACAAACCTAAGACATTAAAAATACTGGGCCCTGCAACTTTGAAGGATTTTTAAAGTGCCTTTTACCAAGGAGGACCTAAAAAAACCTATCCACATATAAGAATCATTATTGGCTGCCACTAGAGCTCTCTCTCGACAATTTTCAAGAATCTCTCCATCTTTTTCAAAAGCCACGCGATTTCTAAGGTAGCCACCTCCTTTTCTCCAATCCATATTCCACTGTTGCGATCTTCCTTGGTGATTTTTAACTTCTCTTAAAGACTTTGTGTTATTTGGATTCTATTTCAATTTTATAATTATGATTTGTGTTAGATTAAGTATGTTAGGCTAAAAACTAACCTTAATTGAGATATTTTGAGATTAATTGTATATTTGAGAGACTTTTGTGTTGAATTTATTTATTGAATCTTAAAATTTATTCAATTCTCATTTTTTTAGTTTTTATTATTGTCATAGTAATTAGGTTGAGATAACCACTTGATTTAATTATTGTGATAATATAATGCTAGTTAAAAATTGTGGGTTTTCATATTTTTCTTGACAACTTGGCGGTGATTTAATAATAATGTCAATGAAGTGTTGTCTTATTATTAATGAGATTGAGTAATCTTACTTAAATGAATTTTGGTGTCTAGAATTTGTTAGTCAGGAATTGAGTTTCTACTATTATTAATGCAATATAGAAATTAAATTCTTCATCAAAATAGTTTCTCGCTATTTTAGTTTATTCGTTTTAGCTTTCAAGCGATTAATTTATTGGTCTCTGTGGATTTGATCCCACTTTTGCTATATACTGTATATTCTCAGAGTAGATTTTTTATATTTGTCATTCTCGACAGCTGCGATAGAATCATATTCGTTTTCATTTAGTATATAAATATTTCTCTTTTGAGATTTTAACAACCGAATATATCTTCCCATAAGTTTGTAATAATTTCTCTTTTGAGATTTTATCACTTACCTGTCGGGCTGTGACAGACAGAATTTATCTCATTTCAAGTCCCGAATTTCATGCTCTAACGAAGCATAAAAAATTGGACTGCCATTTTATTCAAGATTTAGTGCAACTGTACCAAACTATGGACCCAAGGCACATGTTGGTTTCCAAGAACTTAGGGACAAGTTACGGTTGTTCTCTCCACCAGTGAACTGTACTAGAGGACTATCCTCAATGAGAGTATTTTTTTATTTTATTAAAATTATATAAAATTAAAATTACTTTTTACTTAATAAATCAAATACTCGAATTTATTTTCACTGTCACTGAATTCCTTCTTTAAAGTGACTCAAAGTAAATGTCACCTAATCTACCATGTTAACACCTAATCAACTATCAATGCTACTTGTAAATTTAGCCTTGTGTGGTAAATATACATTAGTCATTCTCCTCTCATATTATTCTCTGCAAATCGAACGTACATGATTTTGATTGTTCAAGTAAAGAACTTGGTCCAGTACTGTTGAAAACTGGAAGGAACCAAATAACGAGTATATTTAATTATTTATATATATGAGATAGATTAAAATTACATAGATAAATCGACTTTGTAGTTGAGTTAAAGCTATCCGCATCAGTTTTTATCTTTGTATGCACTTTAGATTCAGAGGAGAGTGCATGAGTTGTAACTAAATGCAAGTTTACATTAAATATGTGTAGTCGTAATAAAGTAAAATTTAGTTAATCAATCATAATTAGTTAATTTTGATTGGCTTTATTTGAAACACAATAATTGTCTTAGTTTCAGCATATTAGCAAGATTTTTTCAATTGAACTTTCTCAAAAAAATTTATTTTTCATTCTCTAACTATGTTTCCTATATTATTTTATCGGTAATTATATATTTTATAAAAGTGTTTACTCTTTCCAATATTTAGATAGGGAAAAGTTCTGGTATCACTGACCATAATATCCAACATTGATAAAAAGGAAAAAAACATAATATCGAATATGTTTTTTGATCGAAAATTGTATGATTGTGTTAATTTGGTCAAAGGCAAATGTCACAAATATCTAGGAATTTACCGAAAATAATAATGTAGAAGAAATGCTTGCTTGATGCGTTCCAATATTATATTTTAGTTTAGGGTTTGTTGTATACGTTTTTGAGATTTCTCTATATGGTCTATTCGAAATATATTGAGAATGGAGAGTTGGCCTACCGTTGTAGTGATAATATAGTTTAATTGTATAGTTTTTTCGCATGACACTTCATAAGTGATTAAGGAAACATCGCATCTTCGTTGGGAAGTCAGAAGAATCAGCATCACGTGGCCTTAGCCTATCAGCAATTGAGTTAGGTTTCATGGAGTAGATCCCTATTATCACGTGGTCTTAGCCTATCAGCAATTGAGTTAGGTTCATGGAGTAGACCCCTATTCTTCACATCTTCTGTTTCTTTATACCTATTTAAGCCAAATGTTTACAAGTTATTAGGTAAACAGAGAAACCCTTTATCTCTAGGGGAGGAAGAAAAAAAGGGAAATGAAAGATTCCCATACATATTAATTCTTAATATTTCTTTCAAATTATTGTTGTATGATGACAATAGCGAAGATTAAACATCTCTCCTTAAATGCAATATGTAAAAAGAATAAAAATAAGAGAGTCGAAAATTTGATCTCTATTGATGCTTAAGTCAGTAAATAAATAGAAGGACAATCTTTTCTGCAGTATAACAGTATTGTGTCAAAATGTACCTTAAATAAAGAAAGGAGAAACCTATTTATAGATATGGATAATAGTCTATTAATGTGATTTATGTTATCACGAGATATATTTTGATCTCTTTTTTAATTTTGAACTTTGAAGTTAAACTTAAGTGTATAAAATATCTGTCACTGTATCTTCTCTTTACTGCACTAAAAAAAAGCGCATTTAGCGTCCAACTTTTTAGACGCTAAATGCATGATTTTGGACGCTAAATGCATTAAGCGACTAAAAATTGGATGCTAAAATTGGACGCTAAAATGGTTGACACTAAATTATTTTAGCGTCCACATGGAAGCTATTTTAGTGTCCATTTAATTTAGTGTCCACATGAAAATTAAAATAATGAGCATCCGTAGAGACACTAATTAGTGTCCACATGGACTCTAATTATAGAAAAAATTAAAAAAAATTAATAACTAAAATTTGAATTAATATTTTTGAATTATATATTTTAAATTAATAATTAATTTTTAAATTAATATTTTAAATTGATAATTTAAAATATATTATAAAAGAATTTAATGGAATAATAAAATAAAATATATAAAATAAAAAATCGTATAATATTCGTACAAATAATAAAAAACAACAAAAAAAATAACTACATTAAGAGGTGGGCGGTGGTGGTGGTGGAGGTGGAGGTGGCGGTGGCTGCCGAGAAGCGGATGCATCATCATCTAGGTGCGATCGGGAGAAGTAAAGCTGCATCTGCCGCTACATATCCTCAAAGCGTTGATCTAGCGTATTGAGGTGAGTACGTAGCTGTTGGTTCTCCCCACTGATCTCTATCACACATGTGATGTCTCGGCGAGGATTGCAAATCTGCTCGAGGAAAAAATTTGAAGCAGCATCCTCGACGCCAAAAACTGATCCTCCAAGGCCAACCCGCCTACGACCTCCAGGTAGGCATCATACTGGTCCTGGACTGCCCTCCGAAGACCACTAGTTAAGTGCGGACTGAGTGCTTGCCTGATAAGAAAATCAAAGTTATAAATAAAAAAAATTCAGTTAACGAAAAAAATTTAAAAGAGATTGTGAAATATAACTTACATGAACCTCCATTGATCTCTCGTCAACGAACCGGTTTGGATCCCTGCTCTTTGTGTGTGTTCGCACGAAAACCTCTAGGGGATAAACCCGTCGTGGCTGTGAGAAGGCGCAAGGTCATGCTGTGACCCCTATGGAGGTGCAGGGGGAGCTGAGCCTCGTAGGGGATAAGCTCCTTGTCTACCTTGAC
Organism: Breynia disticha f. nivosa; assembly: GCA_948193385.1. Classification (NCBI taxonomy): domain Eukaryota; kingdom Viridiplantae; phylum Streptophyta; class Magnoliopsida; order Malpighiales; family Phyllanthaceae; genus Breynia; species Breynia disticha. The sequence continues at coordinate 9,464 of CANYCX010416776.1, read as the reverse complement.
CAGAACTTTTGCGACCAAACATACTGAAAATTTTGAAAAAATTAATTTTTATTTTTTTGAGTTAATTAAATAATTAATTTATAATTAAAATTCCTAATGAAATTGTATTTATACAATTCTACTTAATAAAAAAATACACATTACACATAAATAAGTCATTATTCACTAACATTTTTGTAATTTAGTAAAAAGTATTTAAGTCACTAAAACTTATCTAATTCACTAAACATAATCTAATTTGTAGCTACAACAATTAAATAATTATACAAATATAATAATAATAATAAAGACGTTACTGTAAAGTGAAAAAAACTTACTTTATGCCAAAGCTAGTGGAATAAGAGAAATCTACGAAGTGAAAAGTGAATTTGAGGTGAAAAGTGAATCTGAGGTAAAAAGTGAAGAGGAGAGAGAGAACTCGCATATATATAAGCTGGGCATTTTAACACTTGTTTTAGGCAGATGCATTGTCGCGTCCACCTGGCTCAAGATTGCCGCCTCTTTTTATTAGCATCCACGTGGACGCTATTTTATTTTATTTTTTTAAATTTTTTTATTATTTTTTTTTTAAATTTTAAAATATTTTTAAAAATATTTTACAACTTCATTCTTCATCATCCTCGGTAGTTTCATCGTTATCAAATTCTTCTTTTAGAGTTGTTGTTTCGCTGCTTGAATCATCTTCAACATTTTCTATGAAAATAATTGTTCCAGTTGGACCATGTCGAGGTAAAAGATTGTCAAAATCAATAGGATCATCAAATCAATAGGATCATCAATAATGCAAGGTGTTTCTATTTCTTGTTGGAAGGCTTCATGAATGACGATTCAGTGATTGTTGCTGTCATTATCTTAACCAAACACATGACTTAACCTTACATACTGCCATCCAATCGAAATCAACACATCTGACTCTGAGATATTTGAGCAAATATACTTGTGTTGCTTGGTGTGCAAAAATGGATCGGTCTTTAGTAAACATTTTTTATGCTTATTGACGTCAACAACCTTAATCTGAGGATATATGTGGGTTCCTCTATGGTGAGCCATATCAAACCATGTGCAGTTGAAGATAATTGTGGGCTTCAATGTTGACGAAACATAATTAAACTCAATTATTTGATCAATAAGCCATAGTAATCTTTCTCATCATTTCCCAAAGTCTTTCCCAAAATGCAAATGCCACTACAGTCTGTCGCTCTTGTTGTTGAATGTGTTAAGTATGAAATCGATATCCATTAATCATGTAGAAAGGAAATGTTTTCACAATCCGAGTCGGTCGTCATGCTAATGCATCAATATGACGACTTGTGAGGGAACATGCTGCTGAGGTGTCGACCTGTAAAAGTTAATTATAGATTAATGATCAACACACACACACACACACATATAATTTATTATTTCTTACGAATGCGTGTATCCATTGACGAAACTGTGTGTCCAAAATAATTTATTGTTCTTCTTTGTTGATGTTTGTATGTGTAGGGCCGTATAATGGATGTTGAAAAATATCTAAATATAAATTTACGAACTTGAAGTTATATATATTATGATCGAGCATGTTAATGAAATACTTAAATAGATATAAATCATGAACTTACTCAACAAAAGACTCAATTTCTTTGCAATTTAATAACACATAAGTTTGTATCAAGTGGTACTCCTCATAATTTAGACATCTTCAAATCTGCTAGATGTACATCTAGAATATATGAAAATAAATAAATCATCCAGATCTACGCCTTCTCTGACGTCGTCAGCCACATTATTACGAGTCATTTGCTTACTCACTTTGTGATTATTTAAATAATAAGAGCAAAAGGTGGATGTCTCTTGCACAATGTATGCACTACATATAGAAACTTTGACACGTGCTTTATTACCAACAATGTTCTTCAACCTTCATAGGAACCTAAAAATACGTACAATTTTTATAAAAATCAAACAACATATAAATAATATATCTATATACATGATCTACGAAATGACATACCTCTTAAACGGATATATCCATCTATATTGGACAGGGACAAACAAAGCTGTTTTCATTAGTAAATGAATTGGCAAATGCTCCATCGAATCATACAAACTGAGTGGAAATATTCTCTCAAGCTTGCATAATATAATTGGTATTTCCGCATGTAAGCACCTTAGTCTTTCATCATTTAACTCGTAGCACGTAATATCCTTAAAGAATGCACTCAACTGTTCAATTGGTTCTCAGCATTTGTTATTAAGAAATGCACGAAAAGCAACAGACATCAATATTTGCATGAATACATGACAGTCATAACTTTTCATTCTGAAAATCTTTAGCTTTTGCAAATCTATGCAATAGATCAAATTGGAAACATAACTATCAGGAAATTTCACTAATCTGATCCAATCAAACAACAATCTTTTCTCATCCCGATTTAGTGAATATCTTGTCTTCCTATATTTTTTATCCGTTTGGTCTGATTCCAACTCAGGTCTTCTGCATAAATCACGTAAATTTAATTTAGCCTTTAGATTATCTTTTGATTTCCTTGGAACATAAACAACTGTGTGAAAAATATTGTCACGAAATTTTTTTTCAATGTTCATGATATCGAGATTATTTTTAATTCATAAAGTCTCACAATATGGAAGGTCCCAAAAAATGTTTTTTTTTCATCCCGAGTCTCTGCTCACTCGTGCATTATGATCCTCTACCCCATCAAGTTTTTTTTATCAATTCCATACTTTTGATTTGTCGTATCTCTTTGTGGTCATTACAAATGGGTGGTGCATTTTTGTTAGTACTCTTCTCACTTTCTAAATTTTTTTTCTATTATTCCTAAATGGATGTTTCAGTGGCAAAAATTTTCTATGATAATTAAACTAACACATTTTTCTATCATTCTTAAGGTAAAATGCATCAGTAAACTCCATATAATATGAGCAAACATATTTTTTTTGAAGTGCTTCATCCTACAAATTTAATTTATTTGTAATTTATTATTAACTCATGAAAGCATATCTAATTAAATAATTCAGATATATATATATATATATATAAACAAGTAATATATATGAATGCGTATTAGACAACATAAAATATATAGGAAAGTCACTAATAGTCCATATCACAGTTGTACGCATAACAAAATTCTATTCACGCGAAATATCATATGTAATGGACCCATTGTACTACATGCTCTTCAACTCTACTATCAATTGTTGTAAGAACACATCTAATCGTTGTTTCGAACTCTTTGGGCCTGGTATGAGGGCAATTAGAAACATAACCTCATCACACATACACATCGACGGAGGTAAGTTATACGGTGTCAGAAGCTCCAACATGAGAACTGCTGACCAGAAGCTCCAAATGAATTAAAACTGTAACACCCTAAAAAATTTACCTATGAAATCCACCCGTAAATAATGATAGGGAAGTGTGAAACCAAAATAGGACTAAAGCGGAGGAGGGTTAAGGTCGAAGGACAAGAGTAGACCAGACTGGGGGTGAATAACGTACATTATTCACAGAATAGTGTACGTTATTCTCGAAAAATCCCAAAATAACATATGTTTGGTAACGTACGTTACTGGCCACAAAACATACGTTATCGGGGTCTATAACACATCAGTACAGAGAGAAAAAACATTTAAATGGGAGAGAAATCCTAAACAACTCACTCACACCCCATTTTATGCCCTAACACACTTTTCCTTCCACCCTTATAATTCTCTCAACAAACATTCCCTTCCATTCCATCAAATTCACCCAAGAACCTCCATGCTCCTCATATTTAAGAAGGTCTAGGGTTGGAAGAGAAACTCAATTAAGGTAAGCTCTTCACTTCATGCTAGGTTTTTAGTGGAAAATTAAGACAGAAAATAGGATAGGATGAGCTAGAGATACTTTACTTTTAGGGAAGATTATGGATAGATGGAATGGAATGGAAAGGGGAAATTAGGGTTTGATAGGTTAGGAGGAGTTGATAAGGTTGTTTGAGGATGAAAGAGATGAAAGGGATAATGCTAGAAACGTGTGGATTTCACCAGAGGGAAGTGGGAGAGAGCGTGAGGAATGCAATTAGGTTAGAAGAGTAAATAAATGATGAAAATTTTTTTGCTAAGTTAATTAATGATGTATGTAAATTGTGTTATGTGTTTAGAAACCGGAGGAGAGAAGCAGAGTGACCACCGAAGGAGCCCATTTAGACTGTTCGAGGTGGTGTATATCTTGACACTTATATATCTTTGGATGGCTTATGCATGGTTAACTATATAGGGCTTGATTATGCATGTGCGTATATATGTGTTGAATGTTTAGTTGTTGTTTAGTTGTATGTGAGATTGATGTGAATGTATTGTTGAAATGCTTTCTTTGGGGTTGATGGCATGATATGGGTGAATGGAATGAAGTTGAATGTGAACCCTTGTATGATTTTTTGTTGGAGTTCCATTATGATTATATAAGAGCATGAACCTTGATGAGGTGTAATGCAAATTAGGCGAGTTGTGGCCTACAAACACGCTACACATGGTTGCATCATTTCTTGTTTACTCGCATCCAATTTATGATTTTACATTTGGAAATTTTGTGGCTTACATGAACATTATCCTCATAACATCTCACATTAGAGGAGCATGCGACTTATAGGCATATAGAGGAGCATGCAACTCATAGGTATTATGGAGCATGAGGCTCAATCATTAATGAATAAAGAAGTATGAGGCTTGATGAATTGCGAGCATTCTGCTCAATAAAAATAAATAAATGAATAAGAAAGGAGCATGAGGCTCAACCTTGTGGAACATGTAACTCAAACAAAAATCAAAAGCAAGCAACTTATGCAGGGAGAGAAAAGTATGAGAGTTATTGCATGGTCATGCATCATAAAATCCATTCCGCATTTTCAATAAGGACGTGCAGAGAGTCTTGTGATGAAATGGAGTGAATGATCGTCAATTATGTGTTTGGAAAATACATACGTAAGATTTAATCATATTGGTGACTGTATATATTTATAGGATGTATATTTGGACATAATGCGTGTATAATGTAACTTGATGCATTGGATGGATTGTGTGGAAAAATTTAAGAGTTGTGTGTGTATGGTGATTCTCTATTTAAAATAAATCCTGCAGTGTGATTAACATACATTATTGATATTAATAACATACGTTAAGAGGGCTGGAGATGGGTTATGTGCCTTTTATTTTTGAAAGTGTGCTCTAACGTACATTACCACCCTGGATAATGTACGTTAATCTGGGATTAGAAGGAATAACGTAGGTTTCCCTGGTGAGTAACGCACGTTACTGCCTCTGCATGAAATGTTTGAAAGAAAACCGTAAGATAAGTATAAAGGGATCTAAATTAAAGTGTTGTGTGATAATTAACAAACGATTGTATTGTCGTTCTTGGTAAAATAAGTTGTGTTATGGATATTTACCTACTGAGTTTTAATACTCTTATGTGCCTTGGTGTATGTGTCTATCTTGTACAGGTTAGAGAGGCTGCTGAGTAGGTATCAACCTACCCCTTTTTGGAGAGGTTGGGACTGCGCGCTGTAAGGTTAGGGATCCACTCAGAAAACTTTTTGGTTAATTTTCCTCTTTCGAAAAGGGTTTCAAAATGTTGCTTTGATCATTCTGAGAATACTCATAGACATACCCGTACATATATATTTGGCTTCACAAAACTGTAGCTCCTTTTTATATGGTTGACTCTTATGGACATTCAAAGGTTTACTTTCATATGTTTTACAAAAAATTTTATAACGAATTTATATTATCGTTTCATTATTTAACAAATGACATAAAAGGAAAATGAGCATCACAAAAACCGTCTGTGCACAAGCTCAACATTATGTTTTGAGAATCTTCTGCAAAATCTTCATGCATACGATTGAAATGTTTCCACGCCTCGATATCTGAAGGATGTCTCATCACTCCTTCCTGTATGTGCTTTGCAGGCCATCGCATGTGACCAACAGTGGATTTCAGTGCAAATAATCTTTGCAACCTCTTTGTGATCGGCAAATAGAACATCCAAGCATATGGAACTAGTTTAGCCTTCCCTTGCTTCCACCTTGGATGTCCACACGTGTGACATGAATCATTCTCTGTGTTTACACCCCAATAAATCATGCAATTATTTTTGCAAGAATCAATTGCTTCGTACGACAAGCTCAATCCTTCAACCAATTTTTTGGTGTCATAATATGTCTCTGGTAACATTGTCTCCGGATGAGAAATGCGTCTAGCATAATCTAATAACATATCATATCCCCACTCCGTTATTTTTAATTTGGATTTCAAGCTAAGTAATTATGTCGCCGCAGCTAATTATCTTATATTGCATTTAGGCCATAATGACATATTCGTAGATTCTAACATATATCATGCATACGTTGAGGTTCTGAATTTGGGGGCTCCGACATTTGTTGAAAGTTCAAAAATTCTTCTGTATCACTTTACTGATTAGGACGAACACCAAAATTGTCGTATACCATCTGCTCCATATTCATGCCAAATTGTTCTGTCTGAAAAGTTGGACCATCGTCGACATTATAATTTATTGGGTTTGCATCATAAGTACTACTAAGGCTACCGCGTACATATCGTTATGACTCGCTCAATAACACATTAATCATTTCTTTTGCCTTTCCATGTGCATTTCACCAATAGTAATTGCTTATAGATTCTAGGTAAAGAATATGTTCTTTCACTTTTTTTGACTAAAATATTTTCTATTCTGACATCTCTTATAAGGACAACATGTTAATGAATTAAATGTATCAAACATATAATTTGACATGTAGAACTCCATGAATTATTCAATGCTGACAATAAATTCATCGTTCAAATAACCCTCAATAGTACGTACATACATCCACTCACGTATTTAATTCTTATTTAATTTTACGTGTATTTATATATAGTTTATGTCGTTTATTTAGGTGTAATTTTTAAAGATATCCATATTAAGTACTACTACTGCTACCGCGTACATATCGTTATGACTCGCTCAATAACACATTAATCATTTCTTTTGCCTTTCCGTGTGCATTTCACCAATAGTAATTGCTTATAGATTCTAGGTAAAGAATATGTTCTTTCACTTTTTTGACTAAAATATTTTCTATTCTGACATCTCTTATAAGGACAACGTGCTAATGAATTAAATGTATCAAACATATCATTTGACATGTAGAACTCCGTGAATTATTCAATGCTGACAATAAATTCATCGTTCAAATAACCCTCAATAGTACGTACATACATCCACTCACGTATTTTCTCTTACTTAATATGGATATCTTTAAAAATTACACCTAAATAAACGACATAAACTATATATAAACACACGTAAAATTAAATAAGAATTAAACCATTTAAAAATAAATAAAGCTTTAATTAAATTAAAACTTACAGTTATATCCGTTAAAGATTTCAACGAACAAACTCTCCAACGTTTTCGTCTTTTTCTTCTTCACAAACTATCGATTACTAAATTTCAGTAAATGTTTATGATACATACTTCAAAGAATATTGATGTCCTATTTATTAATGATTTTGTTCCCGCCAAAATATTTGGTGGGAATATTTCCGCGTCACTATGCATCGGGTCCAAAAATTAGGGTCGACGTCGACGCTAAATTAGTATCCATGTGGATGCTAAGTGGACGCTAAACTTAGTGCCAAAATTTCCCGCGTTACTATTCTTGAGATCCATGAATTTAAAAATTTAGCCTCCTCATGGACACTAAATGTGTGAAATTAGCTTCCAAAATTATTGGACGCTAATTTCACAAAATCTCGTAGTGGTGACTTAGACTTGATGAGTTTTTCATTGTGTGTCGGGCCTTTACTGTAGCCTTGTAGGTAGTAGGCTATAACAGAAGTTCCTCACTCTTATATTCGAGTTTTACAAATGTATGAGTATTTTTTTCTATCTCTAGTTTGGGTTACACTCTGTATATGATGTAGATGTCTTGGCAAACTTCGACATGATACTTTAAGGACCTCATTATTTATCATGGGTTAAAGTTATGACATTTAAAACTTCTGCCGCAATTTACAAATATTTAATCTAGCTAGGATGGATAGTTCTAAAAAATTTATATACATCATAAGATAAAGAGAGACATCATTGACCTTGCATAGTTGGAGTCTCGAACGAAAAGCGTAGAATTCTATTCACTATCCACAACAACCGTCTTAATGGTCCGCCACAAAATACAATCTAAGAAAAATAGATTTTGGTATGTTTAAGAACTCAGTAAGAGCATAAACCAATACACTTACCTGACTATATAAAGTATATATGATCGTTTCTCTTTTTGACATCGTCTCTAGGTATGTTAGGTATATAAGACAATTTCTTAAGGTAGCTAAATAAATATACTCCCTTTGTGGAACTCATTTTTATAAACCAATTTCCCTAATAAACCAAATAATTTATAGAAATGATATAAAAATCAAATCTAAAATCAGATGAGAGAGAGAATATAAAAGATATATACACGCTATTTTATAAACCTCGGCCCAAATCTGTTTTCATTCGTAAAACAAAACACTAGCGGAAGCAAATAAGTTTGAAAACATTCAAACTGAAAACCTACGTGTATATATACAAATGTACAACATGCACAAATCCAAAATAACAAAAATGACAACTGGGGCTTGACCTCTGACGTAAGCTCTGGAAGGTACCGATCAACTCTGTGGTCCAGTGATAGGCAACTACCTACGATCTACACAATCATTTAAAACAACAACGGGGTGAGTATAAACAATACTCAGTAAGTATTCTTAGCTTTAACGTAAATGATGTGTAGGGGAAAACATAAAATAGCACGAGGACGTGCGTATCTATCTTGTCCCTCGACATCTCCGAATGCCAGACAAATCATTTCACACAAATCTCAAATTCAGCACACAACTATCAATTGTAATCTAGCACACAACAAAATACGATCACACAGATCAATCATACGAATATCGAACCATACAGGTAACGATAATAAGAAACTCGCACAGAGTAATAATCGGAAAACACACAACATTCCATCATCTCTATCTCACACAGAGATCAATATATTTCATTCAATATCGCACACAGCAGAATACGAACCACACAGGTTCAACAATAGCAATATTCAATCATACATTTATGAATATAATGTATGAAGTGCAATGAAATGTAATTTCACACAGAATGACCCGAGTATTAACCACTATCGCACAAAGCAGTGGAATTTTCCTCTATCGCACACAACAGAGGTAAGGCATATAGCCTGAGCACACAGCTCTGAACAAAACTCGTAAATACGGACTATCGCACACAACAGTCCAGGAAAACACACAGTAATCCTTTCATCTTTTGCCACACAGGCTTGCGTCATACAGATATGTAAATGTATGAATGTAATCAATAAGAATATCATTCGTAATCGCACACAGCATTGAATGACATTCACTGG
>CANYCX010416462.1:0-23218 GCA_948193385.1 Breynia disticha f. nivosa | reverse complement strand
TCGGTGTTAAATTGAAAATAAAAGAAAGCGATAAACATGACAGGTTGGTGTGTGATATCAAGTTCAAATAGTAAAAACGGATAAAAGTAAGAGGTAAAAACAATAATGAAAAGTGTTGGGTCTCCCTAGAACTCCATAGACTTATATTTGGTTTCCCAATTGGATTTGAAGCCAATGAAGGTGTTCTCGTTCTATCCTCAATCAAGAGTTCCTTTCAGACTGCTCAAGATTGCGTCCTTAAAACTAGCCAATGTTCTACTCTCGTGATACATTGGAACTAGTAAAGGCCATAGTCACTTAGGCATTTCATCGAATACATTAAGGATGCTTGGTATATTTCTATCCAAACACACCTTAATTCTTTTGGTTTGGCCTTCCTAAACCTAGGCTTTCGCAATTTCAGAGTAGGATTACCTATAACAAATAATCAATCAACAATTATAATCAATTGTTCACATAGTGCAATCGACCAATCATCATCTATGAGTATCTAATCCTAGAAAAACCACCCCTAGGAATTTTTCAACATAGATTCAATCGATGGTTTAGCCCGTTCTAAGCGTCAGCTTTCGCAATTTCGACTTAGAATCACTAAAAACAATTAACTATAATTGCCCATTAAATCATTCATTCAATATGTTCAACCAATAGACAATCATTCAACAAACTATAATCATTCAACTCAAAACATCAAAGAAATCCATCTAAGAAAACCAAACAATTAGTCTATTTACATTCTAAGGAAAACCCAACTAGTATTTAGCCTAGCATAACTAAATCTAACCACAAACAAGCAAGAAATGAAAGAGACATTATGTAAATCTATAAGAATGGAAGAAAACCCTAATAAAACCTCTCTAACCTCTCTCCTCCAGCCAAAAAAACCCCTTCTCTCTTCACAATGAAGCCTTAAATATGTGTCATTTTTGCCTTGGAATTCTCTTCTTTGTCCTTCATTAAACCACTCACTATAAGGGCATTTTTGTCCAAACCTGTTGAATCACGAACGACTCATTTCTGGCCACCAAACATGACTCAGATGAGCCACGTTCGTGGCTCCTCTTCTGGCAGTGTTCCGCCCACTTCCAAAGCTTAATCACGATCGATCTCGATCGTGGTTTGATTGAACCACGTTCGAGACATCCTTTCTGGTTAATTCCTACTTTTGAGTGGAGGAACCAGGAGCACAGTCTCAATCGTGGTTGCCAATGAACCACGTTCGTGGTCCACAATCTGCCTATTTTCAGAAGGTTGCATGCTTGACTCACAATCGTGATCTTTCTTCTGTCTCAAATGGAACCCACTCTCTTCCTGAGTCACGTTCTTTCCCAAATATGGTTCTTCTGGTCTCGATCGTGGGTTGGCTTCTGTCCACAGTAATATTGCAACTTGTGGTCAACCACGATCGAGGCATAGGTGAGTTTCGTGACTCACCTTCTGCCCAATTTTCCACTTAATTTTTATGTGCCCATTTCAAGCCAACTTAAGTACTTTACACCAACATGACTCCAAAATATGACCAATTTGATGTGCCTTCATTTTCCATCAAAATCTAGCGAGATCTTCATGTTCTTCAATCAAACCTAAACAAAACCCAAAATGATAATAAATCTATCTAATCTCATGGTTTATCAATTAAAATGACATAAAAATCCACCTAAATATGAATGGAATAGATGTGTATTATTGGTCCTATCAAACTGCATCGTCTCTTTAGTTTCTGTTGCTCCCTTTATCTTTATTGGTTTTTGTGAGTGTGATATATCTATAAGATGAAAATGAAAATGATTTAGCACACATTTCACACAATACGCACACATATGCATATCATAAATCACATAACAATCCATAATCTAGGGATCATATCCCTGCTCTGATACTAAAATCAAACATTCTAACCTGATTAGCATATTAATCATATAATTACTGTTCATATTATATTTCAATAGGGAATAATTTAAAACTTTTATTCCTATTCTATATGAACAATAACTGTACATTTTATTCCATATTATTATATCTTAAACATGTATCATTTTCTATGTAAATAGTGTACAACACCATCTAAGACACAGTGAGAACACAACCTATGTTACTTATTACAACCATGGGCATGACCCTGTGTTGATCCAACATACCCACTATTCTGTCAACACAGTCCCATGTCAATTAAGCATAACTCGTGTTAAAACTGTTATAACCTAAAATACAGTCCATGTCAACCAGCAATCAATCATAAAGATCATTCACAATCAATAATATCAACTCTCAAACATATGTCATCATCCAAAATCATCAAACATCACAACTTCTACTATCATTAGTCATATCTATTTTTGTCTGTCATCACACATAAGATCAACCAATATACAAATATAACATGCAGTCATACATATGAATAGGTCTAACTATAATATCTAGGGTAAAAAAAGAGATGTTCTGTAGCAAGAGCTGACCCATCTGTGGCTATCCTCGTTGTCTACTTTGGCTATCTATCTAATCCTGAAAACAAAATATACAAATTGCACAATGATGAGTTACGAGCTGAGTGAATAATCTTTTAATTCTTAATAATAATAACACAAACAATTCCAGTTCATATTCTTAATAATCATACCATGTCATTTTTATGTGTTTTATATCATATCAAATAAAATCCTAATCATGATTGTAATCCAAAATCGTTAATGTAGAAATATGAATATATATATATATATATATATATATATATATATATATATACATAAACACACACACACACACACACATGTATATATGCATACATGTATATATATAGACACTACAATATTCTATGAATTTAGCGTCCAACTAAATTGCAAGCTAAATTCTGGCATTTAGCGTCCACGGGAACGCTAAAAATTTAGCACCCACGTGAACGCTAAATTTAGCGTCCAAGTGGACGCTAAATTGGCAGGTTGATGGACAAATTGGCGGGAATTTTTGGCGGTGTCATTTAGAATCCACATGGATGGTAAATTTAGTGTCCACGTGGACGATAAGTTGGTCGGATAATGAACAGAGTGGAGGGAATTTTTGGCGGGGACATTTAGCGTCCCCGTTGATGTTATTTAGTGTTCACGTGGCCGCTAATTTTATACTCCATAAGAAACACAAAATTAGTATTCACGTGCACACTGAATAGCGTCCAGGTGGACGCCAATTAGGGTCCACGTGGACACTAATTTTGTGTCTCTTATGAAGCATAAAATTAGTGTCCACGTAGACACTAATTTTTTGTCCTATATGTGGACAAAATTAGTTTCCACGTGGACATTAATTTTATGCCAATTATTGGACAAGAAATTAGTGTCTACGTGGACACTAATTAAAATAATTTAGCTGCCCATTTATGCCACGCAGGCCCAAAATTCATTTTGCGTCCACGTAGACACTAATTGTTGTAATTAGCGTCTACGTGGAGGCAAAATTAGTGTCCACGTGGAGGCAAAATTAGCGTCCAAGTGGACGCAAAATTAGCCTCCATGTCGACGCTAAAAATCCACCCTCTATATAAACCTCATTTTATCTTTCTTCCTCATTTTATTTTTCTTGCTCTTTTTATCTTTCCTCCTCATTTTATATATCCTTCTATAAAAATCCACCGTTAGGGTTTTAAGATTTTCATAGTTTAGGGTTTAGAATTTTAGGATTTAGCAATTAGCATTTTAGGACTTAGAATTTTATGATTTAGTTTATAGTTGAGGGATTAGGGTCTAGCATTTTATGATTATTAGCGTTTAGGGTTTGGTGTTTGAGATTTAGAGTTCTTAGTGTTTGTTTTTTAGTGTTTATTATTTTGATATTTGATTTAAATTATTTTTAATTAAGTAATAAATTTAAATTATTATTTTTTTAATTTTGTGTGGACATTTAGCGTCCACGTGGACGCTAAATGCATTTGGCGACAACGAATTTGGCGTCCAAATTTTGGATGCAAAATCTCGTTGCCAAGTGCATTTAGCGACCAACAAGCATTTTCTTTGTAGTGGTATATGTATATGTACGCTAAAATTTTGGCGTCCACATCGACCTCAAATTGGAGTCCGCGTAGACGCGAAATTGTCCTGGCAAAATTTCCCATAACACTGTTAATATTCCCGCAACATTAGAGTCTAGTTGGATGCCAAATTTGGAGTGCACATGGACTCTAAATTTTTAGCGTCCATGTAGACTCAAAATGCAAGAGTTTAGTGTCCAAATTTAGTTGGACTCCAAATTGTGGACTCTAAACACGCAGAATCTTGTAATGCTCGAAGTGACGTGGGCTCTGATTCTGATCCCGTCATCTCAAATGACGTCCTATATAATCATATACAATATTCTCTATAAAAAATAAAATAAACAACATACTCGTATGTATGATCTTATATTGATTTCCTTAACTTCTTATTTTCATCAATTTATCAACATTTTTTATTCTATGTTAAATTTGCGTTTAATTCTCAATAAAACCTACATAACTTAATAAATATCTTACATTTTTCTTAGTGGATTTTCCATATCCTCTTTGTTAATCAATCCTCGAGTCGATCCCATCTTCAGTCGTATGTTTGTAGCTCAATTTCTAAATCAAATCTCTTTTGTATCCCCTACTCTCTCGTAACTCTCATCTCTCTATTTTCTTTTTCTTCTGATTATTTCCCATCATTTATTTCCTTTTTATTTGAGAACCAAGCCATATCATGCTTCAATTTACTAATCTTATGAGAATTTGATAGGTCAACAAACACGTGGTCCCAGAGTATGCGTGGTTGCACCCACCACAAGTAGTTCCCTAGGTCGCATACCCTATTACACTATGACTACGTGTGGTCACAACCACCGTGCATGGTCCCCCATACTGCATACCTTAATTAAACCTGTAAAAATTTCACCAATTATATATGTAACTCTGATTTACTAACAATTTTTACCTAGAATACAAATCAAACTTCCTTTCATATGTATTCTCTTCTAAAAATAATCATACCATCATTAAAAACATTAATTTATCTAATTCAGTCTTAATTATGTTAATCATTTCACTAATCATAGGGTTTTAGGATGAGAATGTTACAGAGTAAGCAAGAGATTGTAGAATCCCATTTATCCACTGCAATCTTTATCTAATCTTAGTTGATTTAGAACTGAGAATTTGAATTTACATCAAACTATGATAAGTAGCTTGAAATAAGGATTTTGACTTAGATTAGGATTAAGTTTTTTATCTCTTTTTGCTAAAAGTCCTCCTAGGTATTGTGCTTATATAAGGGAACTGAATCACCTTATTTTTTCCACTTTTTTGTCACTCTCACCGGCCCTAAGGTAAGAATTTATTTTATTTTCTTACTAACACATATTGTATCTGAATATACCAAAGATCAAGCTACCAGTCGCCCTCTTCACCAAGACTAGTCGTTTGTGTGAACATAGATGGAGGTCACGTAAAAGGAAGCTCGTGTGACACATTCTCGATGTACTGAATGTTTTATTGTTGTTTCCTATATAGTAGTTACTTTAATACACATTTTGGACACATCTTTAATCATTTTTTGAGGTAAATTTCCTAAACTAGTTAAGTTCTTGAAAAGATATCCATGTTTAGATCTTGGCTTATTTTTTGAACAATTTTTCCATAAACTTTATGTTCTTCTGTTGTGCTTTGGAATATTTAATCCTAAAGAAAACCTAATAGTCAGTATGGTGTATTGATGGTTTGGGATGAGTATGGTAATATGGTGAAGAGTTGGATGACCTAAGAAAGCATGAAAACATGAGAAAAATCTTGGTAATGCCATAGTGATTTAGGATTCCTCATCAAGCTTAAATACGGTGAAAATTACTCTTGGCGATGTCATGGTATTATTGGGCTCATAGGCCCATGAACGGTGAGAAGTTGTGTTGTCTTTGTTTATAAAAAGTGGGGCAGCTCGTAGATGTGCTCTTGTGTTAACAACATCATCGGAGGGGGACCTGATTACTGTTAATGTGGAAAATATTCACACTTTAATTAAAGAAGTGGTGTCATGCCTAGTTGTGTCCTTATTTAGTGGTCTACAATTCTGCTAGTTTTATGCTCATGGCATATTTCCCAAAGACTTACTTAGTCCAACATTGTTTTGTTTTTTTTTTGAACATTACCTAAACACTTTAGACATCAAGGTTGAGATGGACCTTGAATTGATGTTTATTTGATTGAGATATTGCTTGTCAATTATTTATTGCATATTAAGATTTGATCATGATTTGTATTAACTATTAATAACTTGGAAAGAATGATAAGATTGGTTAAAATCTTATATAGGAAGCTATTAACAAAATACTTAAAATATTACATTTACTCTTCTCCTTCCTATGTGATATGTTATTAACAAAAGACTTAATATCAAAAAATCGTGCCAATATGTCTAGTGTGCTTAGACAGAATGGGCCATGTTGACAACTATTTATACCCAGAAACCACACATGACCCGTTTGTGAGAGCATAAGAGATAGCAAAATACTGTAAGATTAGCATTGGAAGTGCTATTAAGCATAACCACCAGGCTTAATCATTTTTGGAACGAGATGTGTGCTGCACGGGTTGACATATTTCCATTTGATTAAAAACATCGAGAACGACCCAAGCCATTGTTAGGATCTCCATGTCGGACGATATAATAGTTTGTTCCACCATAAATAGGGGTTTTTAAAGTGTTTTGAGGCCTTAGATCATTATCTTTGGATTAGACTAGCAACCATTTGTAGAGTAAAGTAGTTTTATGGTTCGTAGTTCTGATGTTTTAGTTTAGATTACATTTTATATATTGAGCTTCTATTTACATGCTTTCTTTCAATTCCCACCTTCACATTTACATTTCAACTGTGTTCTATTTGGTTTTTCACATTTCTTTTGAGTTTTCAATTGTTTTTTTATTTCCTTTTATGTTCTCTTGTAGGTTATCACTTGGGTTTTGCTTAGGATTGCTCCCGTTTACAGTTTTGACGCTCCTCTTTGCGTATTTTCCACATTTACATTTATTCTAAAATTTAAATGATGCTATGATGATCTTTTGTTTGGATATTTATGTTTTGGATGTTTGCTTTATGTTTTTTAAACCTTAAATGTTTTTTGAAGTTGTTTAGTTTGGATTTATGATTTCGGTTTGAATTATTTTATATGATTGGATGATGTTTTCTGAATTTACAGTTAATTCAATTTATGTTTTGATTTATTTGCTTGCAAATTTACTTTGATTTCTTTCATTTACATCGTTTTAGTTTTGCACAAATTTAGTTTCCCTCGCTTTGCTTCATTTACTTGCATTTACGATTCGTGTATTTTAGGTTTAGTCACATTCAATTTCACCTAGTTTAGTTTAAATAAAAAATAATTTTTAATTTGATTGGAATTTTAATAAGCAACAATGACTCACATGAAATTTAGCTATTTTCCTTGGGGTTTGATAACTTGATCGAGTTATTACTCTTGTTTATTACTTGACTGCGTGCACTTGTGTATACATTGTCATCACTTAGAGTTAGGACACGTCAAGTTTTTGGTGTCATTGCTGGGGACTTTAGCTAGTTTTTGTCATAGTGTTAGAACTGTTATGTTGAATGGACCAATCATTTTACTTTCTTGCATTATTTGTTTGTTTTGGTTGTTTTGTTTCTTTTCGTAATTTGTTGTTGTTGCTTTTTGTGTGTTTCTTTTTTATTTTCTTTGTTGATTTTGCTCGTTATTTTTAAGTGTTGATTTGTTGTATCTTTTTGGTGTTATGTTTCTTTCATGTTTGCTTTTGTTTGATTTTTGTGTATTGTTGGTTATAGATATTTTATTCTTTTGTTTAGTTTTGATTTTACTGTTCTTGTTTGTTATTGTTAGTTGATGAGTGTTTGTTTTGCCCAGTTTCTTGTCACAGAGTATGCACACTCGTACGAGGAGCAAGACAAAGTAGGAACAACAAGCAAATACCAATAGCAAACATATGTAGGTCTCGCTGGAGATTTCCAGTAATTCAAATTCAGGAGCACATTCACGTGAGAGTTGTAGATCTGATGAGATGAAGAACAATCTGGGAATTCCAGGTGCACATCTTTGCCAACCTCGTATCATTATGGATTATGCCATACTGCTAATTTATGTGATGGGTCAGGCAATCACTAGACTAGAGTAATTGCAAACAATTATAAAATTAAATCTCAGATCATCTAAATGGTCTAGAGCCAGGTAAAGTTTGACGGGAAGTCGTACAAGGATGCAAATTCTTATATGGATAGCTTCTTAGAGATATTGGATACGATCAAGATCAATGGAGTTTTTTAGGACGTGAAACAACTTTTGCTCTTTCTTTTCACTCACGAAGATGACGTAGATTTGTGGTTTTGTAGTCTACCATCAAGATCGATTAAGAAGTCGGATCAGTTGTGTCCTCGATTTTACGAAAAGTAGTTCCTACCTTTGGATTTATTTGAATTTGCCAAAAACCTGACTTCATATCAAATTTGGAAAAAATATATACGGAGCATAATTTTGGTAATAAATCTTTTTTATTTAGAATTGGGTATCTAATCCATTTTAAAGCTGTATTTAAAGATTTGTAATTAATGACTAATCTCAGCATTCCTCTTTCTATTTTAGCATTTTTATGGGCACAGAAAGCAGCACAAGACCATGGAGACCTAGATTTTGAAATTAATCCTTTTGTTTCAACATCTGTAATTTCATTTCTACAAAATTCTTCATCTCTAGCATTCATTTGAATTGGTCGAGCTTTTGTAGGTATATTTCTTTCTTCAAAGTCTTTCATATGGCAAATCAACCATATGCTTTTTTCTATCCCAAAAAACATTTGGTAGATCAGCACATGTTTCTTTTTCTATTTGTTTTTTATAATAAGAAATTTGTTGCTATAATGATTTATTTTGTTGTTTTTGAAAAGTAATATCTTGTTTTTAAATGTTCAATTTGTGTATTTTTGCTTTTCATTAAAACATTGATTTGATTTTTGAAAATTGATTTTGCTTGGAGAATATGTAAATCTATAGTTCTTGGTTTTTGAACGAATGGAAAAAAAATACAATTTTGTCAATAATTTTTGCAAAAATACCTTGGTGGTCAACTGTGTATTGAGTGATTAAATTAATGAAAGTGCTGACCAGTTTGTACTAGTTAGTATTTCTTGTGATGGAAATTTGTATTGTCTTGGACAAATATCATCTTTTATACAATTTAAGTCGACTCCAGTATCAAATAATGCAATGCAATCAATTTGAAAATCATCTGAAAAATGAAGGTTTATTTTGATGACATACTTTCTTGAAGTTATTTCGTTTAAAATAAATAAGAAATATTTTTGTTCTAAATTTCTTCTTCTTCATTTGTTGTATGGTATCTTGGAGGTTTAAATTCTATATTTTTTTAAAGAAGAAGTTAGATGGATGAATCATCTATTTGTTGTTTTTTCTTTAATTGATTAATCTCATTTTTTATTTTTTTAGTTCTTTTTGTAGTTTTTGAATGTTTGGAATAAGTGGATTAATTTTTTCTGGTTTCAATATCATATGTGTTTTTTCGAATGGTTGGTAAAGAATTGGATGATTTAGTCTTTGTTTCTGTTTCTTGTTCTAACGTTTTACAAAGCTTTGTAAATATTCTTTCTTTTTAATTGGATCTGAAATATGATCAATTATTTCTAAAGTAAATTTTTGGTCTTTTGATAAGACATTAATTTTATTTCCAGATTTTGAAGAAGGAGAAGAAGAAGATTCCTCTAAGGAATCATGTAATTCATCAATTTGGAATTCTTCTTCAGATTCTTCAAGTTCACGTGGTGGGTTTGAATGATTGGATTCAGACGAATTGTACAGGGGAGCCTTTAATTTGGAAAGAGTTTCCTCTTCTAAGGAAAGTTCTCTAATTTGTTTCTTTAATCGACAATATTTGCTAGTATGACCTTTTCTACCACATTTGTTACCTGTAATATCTTTGAGGAAACTCTTTAGTAGATTTTTTAGTAGATTTTTAGTACATGTAATATATTTGCTAGTAAAGCTTATAAAATGGCCATATATAAGGTTATTGTAAGGGATTTGGTTACCATATTCCTTTTGTATTATATTTCTCACTCTCTCTCCTAATATGTAAGGAAGACGAAAGAGAAATTTTTCTTTCCAAAAAGGGGCATTTGAATCATCTCTTAAGTATAATCTACTTAAGAATGTGTTTTGTACCATTGGAAGTTAGTAATCTTTTTACAATAAAGATTTGAAAGTAATTCTACATTTTCGTCTTTTAAATGAGACAGATATCGTACAAAATGTAAAGAAATTCTATAAATTAATGTGGTTATAACATTTTGAATTGGTGTTCTCTCTTCATCTACAATGAGATCTCCTTCATTGTTACATTGAAAAGAATTAAGGATTGATTCTTGTTCTATTAGAGTTAAATGAAAATCCCACCATCTTTTTAACTGGCAAAAAAACCCTATTATCATCAACTCAGTAATTGCTTTGTCAGATGTTCCTTGATGGGTTTTGTATGCACTAGCAGCCATAATCATCTGATGGAGAGTGTTGAGAAATTGGTGTTCATTCATACCATCTATATTCCATTCATATGGAGTGGCAGATTTGTATTTTGATTGGACTAATTCTAAAGGACCTAAATCTTGATTATTTTGGATAACAAGTCCTTTTGAATAGACCATTATTCTATTAATAGAAGGTCGTGGGTCATTGAATTGATCTTGGTCATTTGGTTTGGATAGAACATGGACACTATGATGATCTGGAGTATCTAAAATAATATTCGGACTTGTGTTTGATTGTCCTTGTGAACTTAAAGGTTTTAAGAGAAAATCTAACTTACTTAGTTGATCTTTTACTTCTTACAGAAATTCATTATTTTTTAACTTAGTTTGACTAGTTTTAGTGATTTGGTAAGGTTTAAAAACATGAAGCTTTTTGGTTTCTTGTATTTTGGAAAAATTTGATGAGGATGCAGTCATTGTTGGATTTTTAATTAAATTTTCAATTTTTGTGAGCTGGTTCCCTAAAGTATGCAAATGAGTATTTGTAAAATTATTTTACAAAACCATATATTTAATATTTTGAGTATCATTTTCCTGTACGATTTCTTACAGGATTTAACTCAATTGAGTTGCCTGATAATTGAATCTTAACATTCCTAAGAAGAGGATGTTTTGATTCAATCTTTTGGCCATCTATGAGCTCCCAAGATTTCATTTTGGAGCTGGTAGTACTGAACATTCCAACAGTATTTGATTTAACTCTAACAAAAAAGTGTTCGAACCAGTTAAAAAAGAAAATATGAACTTTATTTGTGGAAACGAAGTCATAAAAATCATTTTGAATTTGATCCTTGGCATTGGAATAATTTTTGAAAAAATCTAAACATTTTGTCTTATGATTTTGGCTGTACAAATCTTTTCTTAAGAAATCTTTGTCAATCTACTGGTAAAGATACATCTTGCCATTTTTTTTGGAATAGTGGCATTTATTCTGGAAAAATCTGTTTGTAAGGGGACTGCTTCACCTCGTTTGGATTGATTTATATATTTTGTAGTAAATGCTGAGGTTAAATTTTTGTAATATATTCTATAATGAAGTGCTACTGGAATAGATCCTGTAAGCATCTTGTAATTTTTGTTTTAATTTGTAATACTAATGTTTGCAAAATGTTTGGGTCTTTTAAATAAACATTTAAATTTAGATAAACGTCAAAAGATATTGGACCACTACATAAAATAAATTCAACAGAACTTAAGAGTGAATCATTAAAATCAATGAATTTTTTATCTCTTAAGATTGCTAAGATTTAAGTGTCTAATCCTTCTTTCGTTAATGGTTTGAATCCCACTTGTACTAAGCCCATATGAATGTATTTGAAACCTTTTACAACTTATTTTTGTAAAGAGTATTTTGAAAGTAGTTGGATTATTTTGAATGGTTTTGAAATTTGGATATCCTTTCTTCATTTTTTATACAAAAATTTGTTTTGAAAAGTTTTTGAACAAAAGAACTTTGATAATTTTGTTCAGTGCTTACGTTAGGTAAACTCCAATCATCAATTGTTCCTTGAAAGTTTTCAATGACACATTCGTCACTATTAACAATCTTTCTAGATTCATTTGAACTTAGGGTAGAAGAGTTTGAAAGAGAAGCAGATCTATAATGATTATCCATTTGAGATTTTTATTTTAGATTAAACCTAGTCTACAGAATCTAAAATGAGTTGGTTTTACAGCCCTAACAACAGGATTTACTACCACTGCCTTCTAGATCTAAAGGACTCAACTAAGTTTGACACAAAACAAAAAACAAAAACAAAATAATATTGATATAACTACTAACCCCCATGGCTCTGATACCATAGCCTCTCAGAATCTAAGGGTAGATTTATCACAATGAAAAACAAGTAATTGAAAAAGCAAGGAAATGAAAATATAGCTTGCAAGGATGTAAAAATACTAAAGGACGTAACTGTTCCGGCTGCAGAGCTGACTACACGATCAGGATCACACACACACAGAGACACACACACACACACACACACACATATATATATATATATATATATATATATATATATATATGTAAACTTTAACTCGTTTTTTTATAGGAATGACTTCTTTGATTCTTGACATATCTTCATAAGGGTATTTTCTCTCTCTTTCTCTCTATTTCTTTCTCTATCTTATTTGTTTGCTTATTATGTCTTTTCTCTTTCTATTCTATACGCACTTGTTGCATTTTTTTTAATTCTTCTAACCTTATATCAAACATTGGGGACAATGTTCGAAATAAATATGGGGGAGAGATGATGTTTTAGATCCAATAATTAAGATGCAGCTAATTAATCATGATAGTATCATTATAAATGCAATTTGGATTGATATTTATTTCTATAAATACTTGTTTACGATTTTTCATATTCCACTAGATGATCTTGAATCGAGCGGGATTGATAGACTAGTTCTAGTTGGGTGGCATAAAAGACTTAGGCTTCAGGCAAATTTTATCCTTTATTTACTATAATTTTAAACCTCCTCAGCTTTTTTAGGGAGCTACTCCTATATTCGACGAATATGAGCATTCGTCTTTTCTTTTGGGATTAGGAGTGTTTTCGTAAACGACCTAAATCAAGTGCCCAATGAAAACATTTGGTTTCACGTTTCTATAAGGGAAAGCTCCTAGAGAAAGAAGTACCCTAAAAATAAAATAATAATAATAATAATATTAAAGAAGAAGAAGGATGAGGAAAGAGCCTAAAATGATTAGATTAATAAAAGGGAATTATTTATCGGTTGTTGTTTAAGTCAAGAGATGTCACTAGAATAGTGTTAAATATATATTCTTCTTGTCATTTATTTAAAACTAGCAATTAGTATTTAGATTATTTGTTTTGTAAATAAACTATCTTGATTGCGCTATGACCTGATTTGATTAAGATTGATTCTACGTGTTTATTGTTTGATTGGTTAGTAGCTCGATCTTAACTCTGCTTTGCACGGGAAGAGCAAAGCTTCAAGCGTGGCAAAGTTTGATGCAAGCATAATATGCTTGTATTTTTCATATCATAATTTGCCAAAAAAATTGAATTTAAAACTGCTTTTCATTGAAAAATACATTTCAAGTTTAAATGTGAATTACGCTCAGGATAGCTCATATATTTATAGATTATCAGATTTTTTCACAATTTTTATTCTTGATTTGATAGTCTATATTGATTATGATTTGAGAGAGATTTGCGAACAAGTTTTCTTTGATTTAGGAGAGAAATGGGCTTGAACAGTGGCAACACACCTAATGTACTGAGACAGCAAGAGCTGTGTTGACAACTATTTAGGCCTACAATCCACACACGTTCGATTTGTGAGATCACGAGGGGCATTCTGGGTACTTTAAGATTAGCACGGGTCGTGCTATCAAGTACGACCACCGTCCTGAATTATTTTTGGCATAAGAAGTGTGATGCACGTGTTGACACCATGCCATTATATTAAAATCATAGAGCACGACTCGTGCCATTGTTAACACACCTGTGTCAAGAGATAGAATAGTTTGTTCCACGATAGAGAGGGGTTTTCAAAGGGTTTTGAGGCATTATATCATTAGCTTTAAATTAGATTAGCATCCATTCGTAGAATATAGTAGTTTTAGGGTTCATAGTTCCAATCTTTCAGTCTAGAGTAGATTTCATGCATTTGGCTTCTGTTTACATGCTTTTTTTTCAATTTCCACCTTCACATTTACATTTCCGTCGTGTCCTACTCGTTTCTTCACATTTCCTTTGAGTTTTCGATTGATTTTTTTATTTCCTTTTTTGTTTTCTTGCATGTTGTCACTTGGGTTTTTCTTGGGATGGATCTCGTTTACATTTTTGGTACTCCTCTTTACATTTTTTTGCACATTTCAATTTATTCCAAATTTTAAATGATGTTTTTATCGTCTTTTGTTCGGGTTTTTATGTTTTGGATGGTTGCTTTCGTTTTTGACACTTAGATGTTAGTTCGAGGTGTTTAGCTTGGATTTATGATTTTTGATGCATTTATTTTTTGTGATATGATGATGTTTTTGAATTTAGAGTTAATGCAATTTATCTTTTTATTCATTTTCTTGCACATTTACTTTGATTCCTTTTATTTACATTGTTTTAGTTTTGGGCAATTTTAGTATCCCTCATTTGGCTCCATTTACTTGCATTTACGATTCGTGCATTTTAGGTTTAGTCCTATTCAATTTCACCCAGTTTAGTTAAAATCAAAAATCAATTTTTATTTCAATTAGAATTTTAATAAACAACAATGACTCGCATGACATTTAGCTATTTTCCCTGATGTTCGATAACCAGATCGAGTTCTTACTCCCTTTTATTGCTTGATTGCATGCACTTGCGTATATATGTTCATCACTTAGAGTTAGGACGCGTCAAACATCAATTTATATTCTCAAACTAATATGAAGATTTATAAAACATAGAATAAAATGTATCAATTTTTGCAATATATGATCTTACCTTAAAAAACTTGATGCTATGGAAGGAAATAGCTTCCAATAGTTCAAATGTTTATTGAGGCGAGCTTCAAGTTTGGTGAATTCTTAGTCAAAATTGCCTCTTTTCTCTTCCACATCAGTGATGTCAACGTGGTAGAAAATAAGGATAACAGTATGCCCTTTGGACCAGTGATAGATCCAAGAAGTTTTTCTATAGTGGGTGCATCAAGGCGGTGATGATTCAGACACAAGAAGTTTGCAACTGAGTTTCACTCAACAACCACGTCATTTGTTGTATGATTGTTTTTTTGTATCAAAGTTGGCGAATAAAAATGAAGCTAGAAAATTCCAAGACATAGGTGATAATTTCTAATTGATTTACACGATCACTTTTTTTACGGAAAGTTTTCTTTTTGATACTCAAATTATCATATGCATTCTAACTTTCGATATCCAATTGCATATAATACTGAATTCAACACTTTGTAATTTAATAACCACTACATGATAAACCACAATGGTGTAAAAAACTAAATGAAGTGTCAAATTTAACAATTAGTGTTCTTCCTAGAGCCTAATTCATCAGTGTTTGAAAGTAGCAAGAACAAATAACCTAATGAAATCGAAATGAGAAAAAAATGCATAAAAATATCTAAACCAACCTATTAAATATGTTAAAGTGACCCTCATTTGACTTCACAAAATAAATCCATATTACTTTTTTTTTAATTTTTAATATTCCTTCCTCGACAAACTAATATATACCTCTCTCCTTCCTTATTCACGATCATCGTTCTTTTCTTTTGGGAAAATTTTAGTAACCATTGACAAAACAAACTCTGAACATCAACTCAAATGACATAGTTCACACTTCACACCTGGCTCTTAAAAACACAAAAACCACTTTTATCATCACACATCACCTCACTTGGCTTAAGCCACCACCGCTTGATAATCTCGATCCCTATTTGAAATAGGGGATAAAATTTAATTTTGGGCTTAACATTTTATTCAAACTAAAATTTCAGTCCAATCACTTTTTTAGTTTGATACTTAACGTTTGAATTGTATTTCAATTTAAGGTCTTTGTTTATTAAAAATATGGTAAAATCTCATCTATATTAGCAGAATTAATGATTTATGATAAAGCAATGTTGTTTTCTTAATTTTTCTCATAAATGACTTGTATTTATGGGTGTGGTAGAAAAAAGAGATGTTTGATTACAAATTTGGGCTATATTTGGTTTTTAAGCTACTTAAATGGTTTAATCTTAGTTATCGTGATAAAGTGATATCATTTTGAACCGAGGAT
The DNA here is from genome assembly GCA_948193385.1 of Breynia disticha f. nivosa. NCBI lineage: Eukaryota > Viridiplantae > Streptophyta > Magnoliopsida > Malpighiales > Phyllanthaceae > Breynia > Breynia disticha. The sequence continues at coordinate 6,903 of CANYCX010416462.1, read as the reverse complement.
GTAAATGATTGAAATTAATGTACCAATGTAACAATAATGTAACACTACTAGAACACGTCAATTTTGATTTATTAATGTACTAGTCAGCACTTAAATTAAGTGGCAATGCAATTGTTCAACATTAAATTAGACTAAAAAAAGATTGAACCTAATATTGTACTTTGACAACATTGAGCCCAAAATTAACCCCAAAACCTCAAACTTTCGAAATCAAAAGAACAAAATTGCTTAAAATCCCTCTCAACATTATAATTAATACCTTCAACCAATCATTGAAATCCCTCCTTTGATTAAAACTCTCTTCAAAATACTCAGTTAATTTATCATGTTTTAATAAGTTTAGGTTATGAGTTTATGTTTGTCATATATTAACATGTTAATTGTGTTAGTGTAAGCCCTAGCCTAATCCATTGTCTATAACTTTTATTATTGAGTAATAAAATTATGAGGCATTATTTTGTCATATCATGTATTGACCTATGGTATGTGTTTGATAAAATATCCAAGAATGTTAATTAAGCACTTGAGGTATCAAGGTTAAGGACCTTGACAGTAGAACCTGGAAGATATGAGATTAACATGCTGAATATCCCTAATCACTTGTTTCTATGGGAATAGAAATGAATTAAGACTAGTATATACTTTGTAGATGGTCATGTTCTACGGGTCATAGATATTTGGGATATCTAGCAAAGTGCATACGTATAATGTAGAGCATTATACTTGGAGAGCGATCACCATTTGCAATATCAAATGTTATCCTTAGACTGGAAATCATTGTATCTCTTGTTGTGATTTTTAGTGTACTTTGACATACGCCTAATGTGGCCATAAAAGGTTGACAAGTATGGGTATGATTGGGTATGCTACGGATAATAACTGAGAGCAGGAGTGAAGTGAAGGCATTGACCTCTCAATGAGAGATGATATCACTAGCTGCTTGATAGACAAGATTGGAAAGAATGTGGCCGCACCCGAATGAAATGATTAAGCAATTTATTAGAACTTATCAATTTTGTCATAGAGATCAAGAAAAGTGATTTAGCTTTAAATAAGGGTGTTAGCGACATGCCTTATGTTAAATCAAGATATCTAGATCAAGGGATTTATTTAAGTTGTAGTAGAGTTGTTGACACCGCTCGTCAACTATTTAATTTAGGATGATCATAGTGTCTTACTAGAGACCACCTATGATTTATGAGTTATTAAACTCATTACCTTTATTAAATAGTCCTACAGATCGCACACGGATGTCAGAATACCTAAAAGGGTAATTTCGGTATTTCACCTTAGGTTAAAATCCAGTCATAGGACCGGGTTGGGCATTTGGGCCAATTTTGGTAATTGGGCCAAAAATTGGCCCAAGATGGATGAGAAATATTTCTTACATGAATTTAAGACAAAGATTATTTATTAGATATGATATCTTAAATAAGAAATAAAGAGAGAGAGAAAATTTAGGAGGTATGTCTTAAATTAAGACAAAGGATAATGTGAGATAAATTAAAAGATTGAATCTTTTGTTTATCTACATATGCACACGACATTGGAGGCTTTAGAATTGAAAAGATTTGTTTTTTAATTCACACTTAACAATTCCTAAAGGCATTAGGATTGTTAAGTGTTTTAACTTAGCAAAACTCTTCTTATTAAAGTGTCTTATGAAAGAGAAAAACCCTAAGAGAGGAAGCATTACAAGCCGTCCCCTAAACACCTCCCCATTATCGTGAGCCTCCAATAAAAAGTCAAAAGAGTGATTTTTAGGTTTTCTCTCAAGTGAAGTGAGATTCAGGGGTTGATTGAGTGGTTTGTTGAACATAGTGCCCTCAATTTCACCAGAAACTCATCCAATCTGACCAAGAACAGGTGAATGATTTTATCCTTGTGCTAGTACATAATTCTGATCATTCTGTGTGTTATTGTTGTAGAGAAACCGCATCTGGGGTTTTAATATAGTGTCATAAATGTCATCTTAGTGTATTCTAAGGTGGTAGATACTCGGTGTAGCCCAAATACAATCGGCCAAGAAGAGGAGCAAGAAAGGTATGATCTTTCTTCCAAAGATTAGGTTTTTATGTAACCATATTATCAACCAATTGTATATGGCATGTGCTAGGTCGATTACAGGTTGATCTTGGTTGTTTTCTTGCGTGTTTTATGTCTTTATTCCGCTGCCAAAAATTTTTAATCATGTAGGAAACCCAACAGTCTTAAGTGGAAAATATGTAAGAGATAAGAAAGAAAAAATTTAGGAAGCTTGTCTTAAATTAAGACAAGAATATTGTGGGATAAATTAAAAGAAGAAAATTTTTTTTATCCACATGAAAGTCACGACATTGAGGGATTTTTTAAGAGGAATTTCATTTTGATTAGAGACTTAACAAATTCCTAATGGGATTAGGATTGTTAAGTGGTTTAATCTTGCAAAATTCTTATCTTCAAAAAGGAACCAAATCGTAGTTTTCTTAAGAGAAAACGTCCCTCAAAACACCCCATCAGAGCCGTGAGCTTCCACCTAAAATTGAGAGAGAATTTTAGGGTTTTTCTTAAGAGAGAAGTGAGGAAAGATTGCTGGTCATAGGATTGATCAACATGGTGATTTCTTTCCCCAAAATCTCATCCGAATCTTGACAAAACAAGGTGAATCGTTGTTACTTTTTTGCTAGTACACGTTTTTGTTAATCCGTGTGCTACTGCTATAAAGGCATCATGTTTGAGATTCAATCTTGGTGTCAAAAAGGTCGTTTCAGAGTATTCTGTGATGATAGTTAAGTATTCTTGGCAAATAATACCCACGGCCTTGAATGAGTGAAAGAAAGGTATGTTTTTTTAACAAAGTTTTGATTTTTATATCACCTTGTTGTATTCTGATTGTAAACATATGTGTTGGTCACGATTTTGATGTGATATTGGGTTGTTCGTGACGTGTTTGATGTGTTTTTCTGCTACTTTTAGACTTACAACACGTTTGGAAACCCACCATCATTATATGTGAATATTTATACTGGTGGTGATTGATATTGGCGGTGATTGTTATTGGTGGAGATTGATATTTTCAGTGATTATACATATAGTATGATCCATCATACAGAGACATGAGTTATTACTAGAGATCAGAGCATATTATCTATAGACAGGAGTATATTATCGGAGATGGGAGTATATATAGATTCATGATATGTATTTATATTTCTTTATGAATGAATTTGATTTACGATCACGATTACAATTTCATTTAATATGATATGAAATATGAAAGATGATGTCGATATGAAACACGAATTATATATCATAGTACTTATGAATCATAAAATATGAAGTGCAATTATATGAATCAAGTTAACTGTTAAACAAATACAGTGAAAATGTGTAACAAATTTATTAAATAGTAAAGATTACTCACTGAGCTCACAAATCATTAATATGCAAATTTTATATTTTGTTTCAAGCATAGATAAGTAGCTAGGAACTACACTTTTGAGTTTATCAGTGAGTGGGTCAGCTGCCTCTTCCCAGCACTCCCTCTAAATCCATACATGTTTATACGTAGATATATACAGAAAAGTGTTTGCATGTTATGTGTGTGATATGATTATATGTTATACTACAGGATTATACAGAGATATTCAAAAGCTAAATTAGGTTGAGTTGCATGCTGATAATTAATACATATCTATGTTTGACCTTCTATTTATTCTATATGATATGAGATATTTTTTTGATTGATTCCAAGATGATATTTGATAAATTTACAGATATACAGTATATGCGCATAGGCCGAGTCTAACCACACGGGTATCATGTTGTAGTTGAATACGGGGCATGCTAGTTTATCAGGTGGCCATGCCCATGGGACATGTTACACTAAGATGGATCATGTTCCAGACTGTTCTGCATGCAATGCTACATATTATTAAATGTTAAAATGATATGTGAATAATGAATAAATAGCAGAAAAATAATATTATACAAAAAAATTTTGAATTATTCAGTATTATAAGTTAATAAAATGGTTCATGATATGATTAATAGGTTAATCAGTTTAGAGTGTTATATGCTTGGAGGTGATAAATTATCATCACGAATTAAGGATGATATATGGAATTTGAGGCTCATGTATAAATGTGAAAACATGGCTAGTAGCTATGTCACATTCGTGACATGAATTTTCATGAATGGTGCTTCAAAATCTTGCAAACGTGACCTAACATAAGGGAGAAATTTTGGCCAAAGACCAAATCACAAACGTGAGTACTTTTTGTCATGAGTTTGAAGGTTGAATTATTGCAAATGTGACACTTTTTTTAATGCAAAAGAAGGATAAGAAAATAGTCATGAATGTAACCATTAGGTAGTCACAAATTGATAAAGGAAAAATGGCACACATTATTTGAGAAATTGAGGCCAATACATGGTTTCAATTTTTAGGTTTCTAATGTGTTCTAAAGACTATGGAAGCAAAAATTACACACAAAAACACATTAAAGACAGCCAAGATCATCATCAAAAATCAAGAAACATATATTTATTAAAGATTGATGACTAGTTAACATAAAAAGATAAACCTTGAACAAAAGAACCCACCTTGCTCCCTTTCTTGCTTGGTCGTGGGTGTTCTTGCATAAAACAATAACTACCATCTTGAAATACTTAGAGAGAACCTTCGTGACACCTTTCACAAGAACCATAAATGCAGTTCCTCTACAAAACTAATACATAGATTAGCGAAAAGAGTGTACTACCACAAAGGGAAATTAGTTCACCTTATATCTGTCAATCAGATGAGAATCTTGCAAAACCAAGAGCACCACGATGATCAAATGGTACGATCAGCCCCTCAAACTCTCGCCATTCTTGGAGAAAAAAGAGAAAATCAACTACTTTATTTTTGGAAGAGGCTCACAGCTATAGGGAGGTGTTTAGGGGACGACACTCATGTTATGAAAGAATAAGGTTTTAATTCTTTTAATGGGAAGAGTTTCGTTCAATCAAAATACTTAACAAACAATCATAACTCCAGTAGGACTCTGTTAAGTGTTTCATTAAAAAATTCATTTAAAATACCTTCCTATGTCGTGATTTAATGTGAGAAATTAAAAGAGGATTTCTTTTAATTCATCTTACATTTTCCTTGTCGTAATTTGAGACAAGCTTCCTAAATTTTCTCATATTTTAATTTAAGGCATCATATTAATTAATAACATTTGTCTTAAAATCATGTAAGAAATGATAAATAATATTTCACATCCATATTAGGCCTAATTACCAAAATTGACCCAAATGCCCGATCTAACCCAATAGCTAGATTTTGACCTAAGGTGAAAATATGAAAATACCCTTTTTAGATTTTCTATTTTCCATGTGCTATCTGTAGGACTATTTAATAAAGGTAATGAATTTAATAATTCATAAATCATACGCGGTCTCTAGTAAGACACTATGATCATCCTAAATTAAATAACTAACGAGCAGTGATAACAATCCTACTACAATTCAAATTTATCCTTTAACTTTCAATATCATGATTTACATAAGGCATGTCCCAAACACCCTTATTTAGTGAAAAATCACTTTCTTGATCTCTATGACAAAATTTATAAGTTCGAATAAATGACCTAATCATTTCATTCGAGTGCGGTCACACTCTTCCCAATCTTGTCTTTTAAGAGGCCAGTGATATCTCCTCTCATTTTTATGAGAGGGTCAATCCCTCCACTTCACTCGTGCTCTTACTTGTAATTCTTATCATACTCATACTTATCAACCTTTTACAATCACATTAGGCGTATGTCAAAGCATACTAAAAATAATAATAAAAGACATAGTGATTTTCAATCTAAGGATAGATATTTGATATTGCAAATAGTGATAGCTCTCTAAATACAATGTCCCACACTATATCTATGAATTTTGTTAGATATCTCAAATATCTGTTACCCACAGTCAAACATCCCATACTTATTACATTCTTAATCATATAATTAACAAAATCATTAATAAATTGAAATGCATATATTCAAAAACTTTTCTTTTATCATTTAATATTCTCAGTCTTATCTGTTAAGCAATATGACTGGTTGATTGACCAGTGAAATGGAAAACTTAATTAAGTAGCACTTGCAAAACAATGAAAGATCACAGCCCATATTGCCTACAGTTCATATGAGCGCGACTCGTGTTAATCAACACTCCATGGGAACGCTCTTGTGTTGATTTAGCACGACTTGTGTTCATTCAACATGGCAAACATGTCATTTAAACATAGCATGTTTTGACTTACTACAACCTGAATCAATCTATAATCAATCTGTTCATTTCATCTTATAATTGTGCATTTCTCACTCTATATAAGTTATATCATATATATATATATATATATATATATATACACACATACAATTCAACCAAAAGTTAACTATAATAGCATCTTGTATAATCTCCTGTCTCCCTTCTGTCTCCCCTCTATCTCAAATGATCGATCATAATAATCACCAATCTCATCACCTCACCAATACCATATCATATAACATATCATCACCAATCATATCATATCAATCACCTCACCAATGCCATATCGTATAATATATCATCACCTGTCACATCATATCCAATCACCTTACCAATACCATATATATACTTGTATAACTGTAAAATATATTGCCTGTTAATATTTAAATCAAATACCTGTATAACTGTAACATATCATAACTTACCTGTTTGCATTTCCTTTTCGTATGTACCTTGTAACATCCCGGAAAAATTTTCATATTAAAATAAATATGAGAATATTAGTATATAAAGATATACGAAAGGTTGACGTAAAGTTGACACGAAATAAATAAAAGAAAAATCAGAAAAATTCAGAAAAATGAAAGAACGCGCGGTGGATCCAAAAGAACGCGG
>CANYCX010416372.1:0-16026 GCA_948193385.1 Breynia disticha f. nivosa | reverse complement strand
GCTGTTCTAACCCATCGTTGGAAACAGTTATTGGGAACGGCCAAGCTTCCCGTTCTTGTGGCCGTTCTGGATGTGAACAGTGACTGGAACGGCCAGTTGGTCGTTCTGCTGGTGGTTCGGACTGCAGGTGTTGCATTTTTTTCTAGTTTTTGCTCCGTTTTGATCCACATTTTGCCTTTTCTACTCCAAAATCCGTGAGTGACTGAAGATGTGAAAAATTATGAAAATTATGCAGATATCTCGCCGAAGTTAATCTAAAAACAGAAGAAATGTCGTAAATATATATATAAAATATATGTACTAAACGATATTTATCAATTCATTGTGATCTTAAACCTGACAACATACTTATCGACGAAGAGTTTGTTGAATATAAAGTGGAAGACTGACACAAATTTTTTTTTAAATCTGCTTCGCTCAAATCACCTCACAAATACAACCTTTTAGTTGCCTACACTACTCACAATGCACTTCCCTTCCTTCATCTGTTCACTCTCTACTCTCTCTGCATTTACACTTTCTCTACACACTCTGCACCTATCTCCTCTTTTATATATAGTTTTAGTTGCCGACATACAAAGTCGGTTGTATCTTCTAAATTGTTCTAGGTAAACCTTTTAAGATATATACTAAAATGCTCTACATAATTATAGAAAAAGAGAGAGGCGGTGCTGTTCAACACTCCGCCTCACCGATTATTCTCTCGTAGCTCGTGTCGAGTCATCATGTCAAGTTGTCTTTGGAACTTTTCAAATTTAACTTCATTTAGTCCTTTCGTAAATATGTCAGCGGCTTGGTCTTCGGTGTTGACATACTTCATCTTAATATTGCCTCGTAGTACCTTTTCGCGAAGAAAATGATAATGAACTTCCACGTGTTTAGTTCTCGCATGGAACATCAGGTTTTCTGCCAAGCGAATTGCTCATTGATTGTCGCAAAATAATTCTATAACTTGGTCAATTGGTTGATGTAAATTCTCTAATAACTCCAGGAGCCATGTGCATTTTTGTGCAGTCATAGTTGTTGCTCTATATCTGCTTTTGTGCTAGATAAAGACATTGTCGGTTGTCTCTTATTGCACAAAGACACTATTCCTGATTCCAGCAAAAACATGTAACTAGTCGATGATCGTTGAGTATCACAATCACCAGCATAATCGGCGTCACAGTATCCCACAATCTCAAGTGCAACACCTTTCTTATATAGAATACCAAAGTCAATACTATTTTTAACGTATCAAAGTACGTGACGCACCTCTTCCAAATGTGGCTTCTTTGGATTTTGCGTGAATCAGTTTAGTACTCCAACTATATATGTGATGTCAGGCCAGGTCAAAGTTAGGTAGATTAGACTACTCACCAATTTCCTATACATAGTGACATCCTTCAATTCCTTTCCTTTTGTGCAACACAATTTTCACTAACTTTTATTGGAGTTGAGATTGGTTTGCAATCCAACATACCATACTTTTTTTATTAAGTCTTGCACATACTTTTGCTGGCAAAAGAATAAACCGTCTTTTTTCTTCTCAACTTCAAGTCCCAAGAAATGGTTTAACTCTCCAAGCTTTTTCATATGGAAGCGGACTGCTAGCTTGTTCTTTGTTCGACGAATCTCTTCTTCATCATTTCCAGTTATTATGAGATCATCCACATATACTAGCATGATGGCATGTTTGTTGTCTCGTACCTTCACGAAAAGACTTGAATCTGCTGGTGTCATTGAATAACTTAACTGTAAAAGAAATTCTCTGATCTTTTCATACCGGGCTCGTGAAGCATGCTTTAATTCAAAGAGTGTCTTCTTTAACTTGTATACATAATTTGGATTCTCCTTGCTTTCAAACACTTGAAGTTGTTGTATGTATATTTCTCGATTTAATTCTCCATACAGAAAGACATTCTGGACATTCATTTGCCAAAGCTTCCATAACTTGCTTGCCGCTAGTGCTAGCAACACTCGCACTGTTGTTATTTTGGTGACTGGACTAAATGTTATGTCACAATCCACACCATACTTTTGTAAGAAGTCTCGTGCGGCTAATCAAGCTTTAAACCTTTCAAATGACCCATCAGACCCAATTTTTACTTTATACACCCATTTACATGAAATGGGTTGAACATCTTTCGGTCGAGACATTATCTCTCATGTCTCATTTCCTCTTAGTAACTTAATCTCTTCCTCCATTGCTTTCCTCCATTCTTTTGACTTTGCTACTTGTTTGTAAGCACTTGACTCTTTTTCATCATTGTACTTTACTAGTGCATCATTTGCATACTTGGGATTTGACTTTCTCTGTCTCGTTGATCTTTCCACCTGTGGTGTCACGTCTTATAACTCTTTATCTTCACCGTTGCTCTGTTTAATTTGTCTATGACGATCTTCTTCACAAACCTTCTCGCGAATTCCTTCGTGCCAAGGAGATCTTTCTTTTCTTGGAGACTTCTCCAATATAACTTCTTCATTTGACCCGATTTCTTTCTTTGTCTTTGATTCTTCCTCGACCTTTTCTTGTGACTTTTCTTCTATCTCTTTTGTGTCAAGCAAGACTATAGCTTACGGAGACCACCATGACGACATTTCATCGAACACTACATTGCGAGAGGTAAAATTTTCATATTACCGGATTGCAACATTTTCAGCCTTTTCTTTGGTCATCATAACCAACAAATATGCACCTAACTGCTTTCTTATCTAACTTCTCTCGCAAGTGGATGAAAGTAATTAATATGGTGAAATTGAAAGATTTTATTGAAAATACTGTGGTTTTTGTTGTTGTATTTGTAAAATTTACTAGTTGTGTTAATGAAAGTAAGTTGGTAGAGTAGTTTATTGAGTATGTGTTTCATGTTGTGTCTATGGTAGCTTGTTGTAGAGCTTGTACAACTCAATTTCTGCACAACAGTACAAAAAATTTATGTAGGATTCTGCATCTTCCATAAATGAGTTGTATTTTTTTGTTCTAATGGCTGCGTATTGTCTTGTTCCTTTGTGAGTTCTGATGGAGCAATGTTGGTCCTTGAAGAAAAAGAAAAGGCCTGAGTTTTCCCAAATTGTTTAGGCATTGGAGCAATTTCAGTCCAATTGTTATTGAAAATGTTCATTGTTGAGAGTCTTTTGATTCTGCAATTGTTTGCTCTACTCTCCCTACTCCACTGACTTATCAGTCCAGATATGAGTCTGAGCTCGGTTAGTAAGGAAGGGAAGTTAAATACGGTTCTTTGGTTGTATATTTTACATTATTCACTTAATGACCAAAAAAGGTTCATTTCATTCAAAAATATAATCTCGATTACAATTGAAACAGTCTGGTACAACATTTATCGACTGATACATTTAATCTCTCTTGCTTTTCTGCAGTCGTTCCTCGAGAAGAATGCTTAGTCTACCATAAATCTCAGTTAGTAAAATCTGCTATCTTTTTCATCCTGAAGTTCACCTAGAACAATTGCAATTGAAAAGTTAATTATTTGATCAATGGAATAGACTTACAGAATTGAATATGAAATACTAATTTCTAGCAAACTGAGTCCTTGCTTCTTTGTAAACATCAACTCTAGTAAACAAATAATTGTTAAAACCTGAACATGAGAGTACCCTTTGAAGATGTGTTTAAGCTGAAAATTGTTAAAATCTCATTTTAGATGTAAGAAACAATGAGAAAAATAAGAATGAATAAAAAGGATGACTCAGACACAATCTATACTTTCATGAAAGAAAATAAGTTTACATCAATTCCAGAATCTACATGAAAGCAATCCACAATCAATATAAAATAATTAATACATCAGCTTGACATCCTTTCTCTCAAAAGGAAACAAAATACCATAATCTTCTCGTAATGTTTTATGATAAATGCAATCACCAACCCAACAATCCTCAACTAGTAGAAGGACTTGGCTATGAACTGCCACATGCCCTCACACTTCCCTGCAAACTCCACTCTATTACGAGTATAATATTTTTCGCCACTCCTGTAGGCTTATCAAATTATTCTCCGCTCAAATTTTAGACAATGTTGCATCCTTTAATCATAATTGGTCAAAAACTTTGAACAATTGTGAGTATTCGTGAAAAAATTTGGACAATAGTGAATCCTCTTATTAGAACTCATCAAAAGCTTTGATAATAGTGAGTCCGGACAATAGTGAGTTCTCCGACCATATCTCGTCAAAAAGTTTGGACAATAGTGAGTCCTCCGACCATATCTCGTCAAAAGCTTTGGACAATAGTGAGTCCTCCGACCATAACTCGTCAAAAACTTTGGACAATAGTGAGTCCTCCGACCATATCTCGTCAAAAGCTTTGGACAATAGTGAGTCCTCCGACCATAACTCATCAAAAACTTTGGACAATAGTGAGTCCTTTAACGATAACTATTTGAAAAACTCACATATATCGTAAAACTACACTTATGTCACCGTAACTCGACCACATATGTATAACTCGTTTGAATCATAAGATTCTAGGCATCATTTGCCTCTTTCATCTTAAAAGTTTGCACGATTAAGATCGAAATTCTCAATCCTATCATTCATATCTAATTCGCTATTCTCTTTTACCATTACATCATCTAACTTAACAGGAGTAACCATATTCGTATATCGAGAAAACCCATAAAGCAAATAAATAACAGCATGACAAGATTACCTGACATGCTAAATAACAATTGCATCAGTATCATCAAAGATAAGTTATAAAGGTGGGTAAAATATTGGAGCTTGAGTTTGGTTTCAAGGATTTACATTGCGAGGAAAGGAAGAGCATATGGGTTGAATGTTATGACGGCGCTGAGAATTATAAAGAAAGGGTTTGGAATAGAAATAGATGGGTCCATACGTTGTCGTACATGTCATCTTTGACTCTTGACTTGCAAATTACAATCATGTAAATTGCTTCTACGGTTATTGAACTTGCTAAAATGATACTTTGTAGTCCCTAAAATTTCATTTTGTCTCATTGAAGACATTGTAGTTTGGATTTATTTTCCTTTTCGAATTTATAAGATATAATATTCGTCTCAACCAAAATTCAGAATTACAAATTCGTATCAGTCGTATTGTAATCATGTCGTTTTACCGAATTAGCATAGAATTTTGCCTATCGTTGCTGCTTCTTCTTCTCTTGCTCCTCTAATCTTGTTTTACCGGATTGGCAGTTCTGAAATCAAATGGATGAAATATTCTACCGATTTAACATTTCTATTTGTTTGTAAGGCAAATGCAAAAAAGTGCGTCTTGTGTTTTGTTATAGGCTTCGTTTGTTTGGAAGAAACCATTTTTCGAGAAAATGGATCCCTGATATTTCAATGTTTGGTAACAACGCGAAATAAATCAACAAAATTATAACTTAAAAATTTTTAAAAAATAAATATTATTTTAATATATTTTTAAAGAAAATATTTTCTTATCTTAAATATAAAATTATATCTTTCTTTATATTTTTAAATATTTGATAATGAACTACCAAAAAATATAATTCTGAAAAATAAGATTCTTAAAATGGAAAATATTTATCAATGGAAATCAACTTCTTCCCAATAATTGGAGCATTAAAGTGATATAATTTTATTTTTTATTAAAATGCATAATTCATTAGATGGGCAAGTGCAAAGCCTGTCTTGACAAAATCGAAAATAAAGTGTTGAAAAATTAAGTACTGAATTTCAAGTCATAAATATTTAATCTATTAATAAAATATATATGTTCGTTTGTATATATATAAAATAATTAAAAAAATTGCGAAAACACTACAATGAAGAATCGTGAATATTAATTTTATAAATACACATTAAGCTAGTGTTTGTTAACCTCGGGATACTCGGGATTTGATGAAAAGTATCTATTCGAGAATTTTTTTTATCTTTCTAACTTATTTATTAAAATCTATAACTGATTGCATATCTTGCAAAGCAAGATATGACTATCTTGACACAAAGTCGAGATAAGCTTTCCATGAAAGTTTTTCATCCTAACATTGATATTTTATCTTTGGTTTTTCTTAGTTTTTCATCCCAACAAGATTAACAAAAGTTGAAAAATATTTTTAGAATAAATTCCAATTTTATCTTAAACTTTCCCTATCTTGACCTACAATTATCTCATTCTATCTTACAAATATTATTTGAACAAACACTACCTAAATGCAGAGGTGGAAAATGGTTCCGAATCGCCGATTTCGGCCCGGTTCGGGACGGTTCGATTTCGGTTCTGGTTCGACTGGTTCTGGTCCGGTTCCAAACCGGCGGTTCGAGCCCAAATTTTCTTTGCAAAAGTAATTGAACCGCCGGTTCAAAATCGTGACGGTTCCATGAACCTTGGAACCGGAACCGAACATGGCCGGTTTAACCGGTTTCGAGCCTGGAACCGGAGGGTCGGGTAGGGCCAGTTCCGGGCCAATTTTTCCAACTCTACCTAAATGAATAAAATAATATAATATATATATGCAGTGTTATCAGATCCGGACCGGTGATTGAACCGGAAAAGAGTCTGGGTGGTTGATTCATTGGTTGAACTAGTGGCTTACTGGTCGAACCGATAATTTAAAAATAATATAAATAAATAAATAAGTATATATAAATATACAAAACTATTTAATTTTTAAATCATTTAATATTTTTTAGTATTTAAAAAAAGGTCTAGTTCACAGGTTTTCACCAGTCGGTTCACCGGTTTTTACTGGTTCGCTTGCAGACCGGTCTAAATGGTGAACTGAGACCGGACTAGTCACTGGTTCACCAATTCACCGGTCCGACCGACCTGTTCGGTCCGGTTTTTATAACATTGTGTATATGTATTAGATTTTTTTCTTTTAAGATTTGAAAATAATATTATTAAGTCATTTCTAACAATAATATTTTTGTTAATAATGATAATGACAAAATTAATAATTTGGACTTTTAGAATTATTAGTTACAATTGTTAATAAATATGTAAAAATTTTAAAAATTCACTAAATTTATCTTTTAATATTTAAATAAATATGATTATAATAAGTATTTAATTATTAATTATTTAATATTTTAACTTAAAAATTTAAGGGTAAAAATTTATACAATTTCTGAGTAATACTCCTAATAATTTTTCGGTCATCGAATTTTCAATATTCACTTTATCGGTCTCCGACATATTGAAAATTGACTATCGTTAATTCTTCTGTTCCTTTGAGAGTTCTGATGCAGCAATGTTGGTCCTTGAAGCCTGTGAAAAGGCCTGAGTTTTCCCAAATTGTGAAGGCATTGGAGCAATTTCAGTCCACTTTCAACTGAAAATGTTCGTTGTTGTCTTTTTATTCTGTTATTGTTTGCTCTTCTCTCCCGACTCCGCTGATCTCTTAATCCAGATTTGAGTCTGAGCTCGGTTAATGAGGAAGGGAAGTTGAGTACGATTCTTTATTGTATACTTTTCACTATTCACTTATTGAGGTTCATTTCATTCAAAAATACAATCTCGATTACAATTGAAACAGTGGTACAACATTTATCCACTGATAACATTTAATCTTTTTCTGCATTTCTTTAGTGGTTCCTCCAGAAGAATGCGTACTCTACCATAAATCTCAGTTAGTACAATCTGCTATCTTTTTCATCCTGAAGTTCACCTGGAACAATTGAAATTGAAAAGTTAATGATTTGATCAATGGAATAGACTTACAGAATTGAATATGAATTACTCATTCCTAGCAAACTGAGTCCTTGTTTCTTTGTAAATATTAACTCCAGCAACCAAATAATTGTTAAGACCTGAACATGTTGAAGAACAGAGTTCATTCCATTTTAAACGTTCTAGCCTTCCATTGCTCAACTCGACAATGAGGAAGTTGAAGATTCAAACATCAAACCACACTTTTCATTTCCAAAGCAATTTGAAGCAAATCCAATGCTATGTAATTATTCTACCAAATCTCTTTGGCAAAAACATCAAAACTCTTGGAATTGGAATATAGTGTAATGTTATAAAATTGCACAATGAAGTTTCCTTGCATCCATAATCTCACCTTCCTTTAAAGGACACTTCAATAACAAGTAATAATATCATATCTAGTTCTATTTTCAATTAATCTCTCAATTCTTCTTCTCAACTTCTCTCCGAATCGCTTCCCTTTCTGCTCTTCTCTTTCTTCTCAACCCTTCTCTTCTATTCTCTCTTCCCAGGCTCTCTGATTCTCTCTCTCTTCTTCTTCCCAATTCTCCCATTCCAACCACCACACTCCATTTCCTACAAGCCGGTGCCTGACACAATAATGGCTGGAAAAATTCCTTATGAAAAGATGCATCCTGCCCAAGTTGGTTTTGCTGTTGTGAATAAGAATCTGAGACCTGTCATCCTTGCGGATTGTCCTGTTCCTTTGAGAGCTCTGATGGAGCAATGTTGGTCCTTGAAGCCAGAGAAAAGCCTGAGTTATCCCAAATTGTGAAGGCAATTTCAAATGTAATTGAAAATGTTCGTTGTTAAAAGTCTTTTATTCTGTTATTGTTTTCTCTACTTTCCCTACTCCCCTGACCTCTCAGTCCAGATTTGAGATAGTGAGGAGGGAAGTTGAGTACAATTCTTTGGTTGTATACTTTTCATTATTCACTGAATAACCAAAAAACGTTCATTTCATTCAAAAAATAATCTCGATTACAAATGAAACAAAGTCTGGTACAACATTTATCGACTGATACATTTAATCTCTTCTGCATTTCTGTAATGGTTCCTCCAGAAGAATGCTTAGTCTACCATAAATCTCTGCATTCGCAACATTAATTGAACCCTTCGACCATAGTATAAAATCACCAGAAACTCTTCTATATCTATATTAATACAATTCCTGTCAACAAACTGAAAGAATTGCCACATTACGATGGCTTCATATCTATGTCAAGTAGCCGTTCTTCAGTTAGTAAAATCTGCTCTCTTTTTCATCCTGAAGTTAACCTAGAACAATTGAAATTGAAAAGTTAATTATTTAATCAATGGAATAGACTTACAGAATGGAATATGAAATACTAATTCCTAGCAAACTGACTCGTTGTTTCTTTGTAAACATTAACTCTAGTAAACAAAGAATTGTTAAAACCTGAACATAAGAGTAGCCTTTGAAGATGCGTTTAAGCTGAAATTTGCTAAAAGCTAATTTTAGATGTAAGAAACAATGAGAAAAAATAAGAATGAATAATCAGACACAATCTATACTTTCATGAAAGAAAATAATAATCAGACACAATCTATACTTTCATGAAAGAAAATAAGTTTACATACAGATCAATGACATTTTGATTTACGCAGAATATACATGAAAGCAATCCACAAGCAAAAATATTACCTTACAGCAGCTCGAACCCTTCTCGACAAAGTCCAATCCATTTCAAACTTTCTGCCTTTCCATTGCTCGACAATGAGGAAGTTGAAGATTCAAACATCAAACCACTCTTTTCATCTCCAAAACAATTTGAAGCAAATCCAACGCTATGTAATTATTCTAGCAAAACCCTTTGATAAAACATCAAAACGGCTAGGCCAAAATCTACGTGCCCGTTTCACAAACCGTTTCCAAAATCTTTTGGGTCAAAAAAGTTATTTAAGTCACTCCAGAATCGACTGAATAGGGTTTTTTAACCCTAAAACACATTCCTAACCTAAAGTCAACTTTTCACACCCCAAAAACCATCCCCAAATACCTCCACCATATTTCCATAACCCACAACCTTAAGTACCCCAAAAATCTACACTGAGGAGGAAGTCAATTGCTTGAATAAAGATCTCTAAAAAGGTAAATCTCTAAACTTTTGGTGATTTTTACAACAGGAATAGATGTAAATGGAAAAGTGAAGTATTGTAGTTATTTTCATGATGCTCAAGTATGATTGTAAGGTGGATTGTTGAAAATGGAAGTGGGTTTTGTGTTGTGGGTTAGTTAAAGAAGAAAGTTAGCACATTTGGGTGTTATTGTTGAATCTTAGATGGGTAGATGATAGCAGATAAAATGATTTAAAATGAATTAGCAAACATAAGGAGAAGGAAACTTGAAGGGCCTAGAGAATATGGATGAAAAATTTAGCTGTGTTCGTGAGTTAAAAAATGTGAGAACTTTTAAGGGAACTGATATGTTTAGAAGGTAGAAACACATAAATTAAAAGAAAAAGATTCTAAAGAAATAAAAGGAAATGAACTTGACACGAAAAGATGAAATGAATTAATTGTTGCTATGAATGCTTATTGATAAATGCATACTACTATAATTAGGATTCGAAAGGAAAGAGTTGGCGTGATTTGTTGGAGAGGCAAGCCTAGCTCGAACTTGCGAGGTGAGTGTATATTCATCACTAGCTTACTGTTTTTTTTTAACCGGAACACTAGCTTACTGTTGATATCAATTGCATGGTTAAAAATGTTTGGTATTAATCATGTGTTATGGGTGTGCGTTTGAATGTAGATATACGATGATTTGATTGTTTTTTAAGAATTGAGAATGGGGCATGAATCTAAAATATACTTATTGTTGATACATGTTTGTGCGTATGCGCGTATGGTTGGATGATGAAATTGCAAGTGTGTGATTAACATGGATGCGGGTTAACAGAATTGGGTTCATAAATGGAATGAAGTTAATATTGGTAAATGATGATGTGTTATGCGTGTGTGCTTTAATGTGTACTGTAAATGGTGGTTGTGTGTTTGAGACTTACAAAAAATGCGATAATTGCTTGTAGTGGATATGAAATTATTGTTGAAACGAGTTTTGACTTAAGTGGGTTGTAATTATATGGCTTGTATTTATATTTTGCCGTGTGTGCTTGAATGATTGGATGACACAATGTAGCGATTCTGTGTTATGAAGGGATATGCTATTAGAGAAATGTATGTGAGTGTGTATTTATGACTTGCTTGCTTTGGAGTGTCATTGCTTGGTTAATTATATACGGGATTAGTCGCATGGTGTATGTGTGCATGTGAATGCATGTTGACTGTGTTGATGATTTATGAATTCATGAGATGTTTTGGATTGTTGAGATATTCGTGGTGTGTTTGATTTCAATTGTGTTTAAGGAATTGAGAAATGTGATATTTTTATTGTGGATTGAGTTATTGTGTTGAGTTGTGAAAATGATGTATGTGTGATGAAAATGGAATTAAGAACAAAAAGACATAAATTAATTTGAACTTAATGATTTACGGGGTAACAAGGAACCCGATGTGAAAATAACAATAAAGGCGCAAGTTGTCGCCAAGTGACCGAGCAAGAGAATTGTGGGTTGTATATCTGACTTAACTATTATATTATTAACTAGTCTTATGTCCGACCGATATCATTGTATTATAATGAAAAAAAAAACTTATATGAAATTATATGAATAGAGATTAAATTGTTAATAAAAAGGGTTTTAAAAATTGAGCGTCACAAGCCCATTCACTGTTTATTCCGCCCGTGTTTCTGCAATTCCCAGTTACTTTCTTGCTCAAATCAAGGTTTGAACTTCATTTCCCTTTACTTTTCACATTCTTCTCCTGATTTTAAGCTTCATTTTGTGTGGGAACTTGATTTTTCTGCCTATTTTGGTTCCATATGGGTTATTTGTGTGTAATAATGCTTGTTTTCATGATTATGAACAGTTATCTTCCATTTCTTACGATTTTTGTTGGTGGAGTTTGTCTTGGCTGAATTTTCTAGGGATTCTCCTTAAGGTTTCTTGTGATTTTAGTATTCTAGTGGTGATTTGACTTGTAATTGTGCTTGAGGATGCTCTAGGTATATGATTTTCACTTGATTCTGAAAATTTTATAGCTAAGTTGTGGATTGTGACCTTTTATTTGAGATTTTTGTTAACCCTCATGGACTTTGTGGTTATTTTTAGGTTTTTCAGTGAGAAAACTGTATAAATACGGATAATTTGCGCCTCTGAAGTTCTCATTTTATGAATTTCTGTGAATTTGTTGTTTCGAATTCTTTTTCGAGGACTGAAATAGTGAATTGTGGTTATATTTATGTTGAAACAGTGATTGGGTTATGATAAGGTGGCCAATTATTGGTTTCTTTGGTTGGGTTTCTTATTTAATTGATAATTTGTTGTCACTTACTAACTTGTTTTTGTCTATGTTGTTGTCCTTTCTTTTGTTTGAGCGCAGATGCCCGGTGAAGGATCTTCGCATCGCAGGCAACGTGCTCATGAACGTATACTCAGCCCAAACAACAACACTCAGCTCGTCAACATGCTCGCATTTCCCGATAGACCGCACCACCAGCAACGCCTCAATAATCTAAGGGACAAGCCTTTTGCGCCCATTCGCTTACCAGACGAGGCGATACTACACGAGCTTGGTTTCCATGATGATTATATGCGGTTCATCAGTGTTAGGGGTGGGATCATTTCTTTGAGATCGATACCCCCGCTTACCGAGAGTTGACGTTGGAGTTCTCAGCATCATTCAAGATGGTTGAGTCCAACGAAGAAATTGATGGTGACACAATTTTTGTTGGGTTTCGAGCTGGTGGCGTAGAGTATCATCTGCCACTCTACAACTTCGTTGTGCGATTGGGTCTCTATGACCCGGAGTTCATAGATGGAGGCGAGTACTTCAATCTGCCTCATCATTTCCCGGTGGGGTCAGCAATGCAGCTTACTGGTAGGAGTTGACTGGCCGGAATGACTTCGATCCAAGCCGATCGAAGGCCTCTCATATCCATTCCCACTCTTTGTGGTACATGCATCGAGTCATCGCCACCACGATGGCGAAAGGAGAGTGCAGGAAATGTCACAACTCAGGATTTGTTGTGTCTCTACAGTATGGATCGGCACTATCCGGTTAATGTTGCACATTTGTTGGCTAGGTCCATTATGGATCAGGTGACTAGACCGAGGATTGCGGCCCTTTTTGCGGGACACTATGCCACGCGACTATTGTTGGGCTTGGAGTGCTTTGATCATCTGCCAGTGATGATGGTGTCGACCTCAGCTGAGTACTTGGATAGAAGGGTACTATCCCATATGCGGATGATAGAGCGACTTCGGATTGTTGGGGTTTATGTATACAGGCTACGGGGTGCAGAGGATGAAGAGATACCTCCGGTAGAGGAGGAAGGTCAGGCAGCCGACGCTCCAGCACCAGAGGCTCCACCTCCACCACCGCAGTATGGTCAACCCTCACAATTTGACCAGATACTGGCTCTACAGCAGCAGCAGAGCGCCTCTCTCGCAACGATTCTACAGCAGCAAGAGGCGATTTACAGGGAGCAGATGGCCCAGGGTGGCCATATTTATGCGCTAGAGCATCTGGTGCATCATATGTTTTATCATATGAACATTCAGCCGCCACCTTACCAGCCGCCTCCACCATACCAGCAGTACTACCAACTGCCGCAACAGTCGGATGATCATGACAATGTTGATGATGTAGACAATTGAGAATGACGAGTCACCTCCAGTTCTGACTTTGGGAGTCACCTCCAGTTCTGACTTTGGGTTACTGTGTTTTGTACTTGCTATTTTTTATGTCATTGTTAACTACCATTTATTTTTGTTTTGTTTGTTTTTATTTATATTACTTCCTTGCAGTTTTGTTATCTTATTGTATTTGACTCATATTTAGATATTTTTGTTTATTGTGCATTTCTATTATCTTCTTTTTCAGTTTTTTTATATTTGCTTCAAGGGCCGACTTCTTGCGATTTTCTGTTTTCTCTTTGTGGCTTCCCTCATACTCGCTTTCAGGAAGTTTTCCACGTTTTTTTATTTTTATTCTCCTTTATCTTCTTTCTCTCTTTAACATCAAGGACAATGTTTTGCTCTAAGTGTGGTGAAGGGGGTTCATTAAAATGAAAAAAATGATTGTCTTAATGGAAAATCTAGCAATTAAAATTTTTGGCAGTGATGTTTTTTTGTAGTCAAGTGCATTATTTTCAATCACATTGTCATAACTATCAATGTTCTTTAGAAAGAAATGAGATAGTTTGATCAAATAACTATGCACCTTTGTATTCTTAGTCGTATCCCAACTTTGAGCACCCCAAAGTGAGTCTGATTTTTATCTTGCAACTGTTCACACTCAATAATATTGTTACTGTCTTGTAAATATTTGTTGCTAGCTGAAGTTGAGGTTACTGATTTAATGCTTTAAAAATGTGATCTTGATCGATCAAACCTAAACTCGATAAGCAACAGAGAAGGTAAAATCAAAATCAAAGGTAGATATCTACTCCTGTATCTGGTAAGGAAGATACAAGTATGCAAAGTACCTCTGTCACGATGTTTCTTGAATAGCCAGGGACAATAACCAAAAGTGGGCGGTCTTCACATAAAAAGGGAAATCATTCGTGATAGTGGAAATTGAAAAAAAAAAGAAAATTATTGTGAAGAAAAATGAGTTTGTAGCAATCGAGTAAGTGAAAAAAATCAAGATGGAGCATAAAACACATTCGATAACACTAGTTAAATGAGGAAATTGAAAACCTTTAACCATGTTTGTTCTTAATTGTTCATAGGTCGATTGCTCTTTGTTTGTATTACAGTCATGGTCGTATTGGTTGGTAACAGTTGTATGATAAATTTTGGAACTCTTCTGAATTAGGTTCACACACACATACGGGATCTTCTCTGGGTGCAATTTTATATATGTTGGTCGGTCAACCTATCAGTTTTTGTCCATTGGCCATTGTTGGTTATGCGTTGTTTTGAACTTATGCTCATTGACTATATCTGAGATCATATAGAAACTTATGATGTCAGGTGAACCAAGCTTGTCTTGTATCTTTTGAATATAATTTTTCAATAATTACTTCAGGACAAACAAAGGCTTAAGTGTGGTGAAATTTGATAAATGTCATTTTGCACATATATTTTATGCCTGTTTTTATGACATTCATCAGGTTTTTTATACCAATTTGGCAATATTTCCTCATAAATTCTGTAATTTCTATGTCTTCAGGTCACTCATGGAACTTTTAGCGCAAAACAGTAGAATTTGGATCAAAACAGAACTAAACAGCGAGAAAAACGCGAACAAATGAGAGCAAACAGTTTGAAGAATGGCCTCAGCAAACCGTTTGCCAAAATGTTCCAACTCATCCATAATTCCAGAAGATGCAAAAGGTTTTCAAATGATCAAAATGGCCTGGGAAACGGTTTTCATTGTGGAGCTCAAATTTTTAAAATAAAATTCTCAATTTGAACTCACTTTTAAAAAAAATAAGAATAATACTAATAACCAAATATTTTCCATTATCCTGTAAAAACACGGATGCATAAAAGAGTTATAAGAAAACAATCAATTTCATAAATGTATCAAACATCAATTTGCTCAATACAACTCTTTATATAAAACAAATCCGGTTTTGCTAAACACGTGCTCGACTCCTCCTCGTGAAAATCCTGCTATACCTGCACAACATATAAACAAACAAATAGGAATGAGCATAAAATACTCAGTAAGTGTAATTAATTTGCTGTTTAAATGAGTGCAGGAGAACAACACGATGTCGTGTTGGTGAACACGAGGACGTGCTCATCTTTCATTCCTAGACGACACGTTGTGTCGTATTGAACACGAGTCATGCTCGATCATATCATTTACCAGGAAACACGATCGTGCCTCCTTGAGCACGAGGACGTGTTCATAATCTATCTCAGATCATCCATCAGCACGAAGGTGTGCTGAGCTACTGAATTTACCATTACAATTCTGTTTTTATGTTCTTTGAGTATTAGTTATGTGTTTTATCTCATATACTTTCCAATATATCATACATATCACATGTACACTAAAATCAGCATACAAACCTCAATTAAGAGTTAAATCATAGCAAGCACAAACATACTCACATATAAGAACCAACTCAAGCATTCAAGCTCATCAACATATCAAACACAATTGCTCATATCCAGTGACGGAACCAGGAATTTTATTAAGGGGGGGGCGACATTTATGTTAAATTTTTTTTGTGTGCTTAAAAAATAGATGAGTTAAAAGTAATTAATTTAATAAAATTTAATATTTTAAATAAATTGATGCATCGTATATTATTAAATATTAATAACAATCATACACAAAC
>CANYCX010416319.1:0-16739 GCA_948193385.1 Breynia disticha f. nivosa | reverse complement strand
AATGTGACAAGTGTTGTTCTTTGCTATGGTATTAAATGATATTTGATGAGTTCTAAGTTTATGATCTTATTCTATGCAATGAAAGCGTTTATAATTTGAAGTAAAAGGATATTGAAATTATTATTTGATATTGAATGAAGTCGACCATTTATGGTTATGTTGCTTACTGAGTTTATAACTCACGCAATTATTGCCTGCAACGCTCGGCAGGAATTTAAGATGCCTACATTTTGGACGGAAAGGTGCGCCATTGCTCTGATTTTGGAGATTGTATTGAGACGGACCGAGGTGTGCTGTGCACTTATTTGGATTAGGGTTTGAGTTTAAGTATATGTACATGACAATGCATACATTTAGTCACTTGTAGTTTTGTCGGGTTATTATTGAAAAGAGAATCATTAGGATTCTTATTTCTTTCATAACGTGGAACCCTTTTGTAAAACTTTTGTATAAATGTTTATGAAAATGAGTTGTTATCCTATGTTCTTCAAATTTTTATTTCTTAATTATTTATCTTATATTATTAAAAATAAAAACTTGATTTCTAGGTTCAAGTATCACTTGCAGGAGGGAAGTTTAT
The DNA here is from genome assembly GCA_948193385.1 of Breynia disticha f. nivosa. Taxonomy (NCBI): domain Eukaryota; kingdom Viridiplantae; phylum Streptophyta; class Magnoliopsida; order Malpighiales; family Phyllanthaceae; genus Breynia; species Breynia disticha. The sequence continues at coordinate 16,159 of CANYCX010416319.1, read as the reverse complement.
ACGTGAGTGATATTTGAATTCGGGGGTGACATTGCTAGACACCGGTCAAGTTTTTGGCATCGTTGCTGGGGAACGACGTATTTATTTTGATTTAGTTCTTGTTTGTTTTACTAACCATTTTCTTTGTTGTTAGCTTTTCTTTTTGCTGGTTGATTTTTTTTAGGTTCATACGTGGACATAACCGGGAAGAGCATTTGAAAAAATATTTATCGGTTATGATTTGGGGCTTAATTGAAGGGATGCGTGCGCTAAGGGGGGAGTCCGTATTGAAATTGGCGCGGATCCCATATTTTTGAAAATGAGTGGAATTGTTGATGGGGCAGATGGGAGACAAGCTCCGCTGCCTCATGGTGTGTTATGACATTCCTCAAGGGCGATTTTGAGAGATTTTTAGAGGTTGATGTTGGGATGATCCGATTATGCATTATTTTGAGTCTGGTTGCAAGGGATTATGAGCTCAAGATGGTACATTTTGACATGCTACCGAGTTTTCATGGATTAGCTTCAGAGAACGCTCTATCATTTTTAAAGGAATTTTATATCACCGTCCAAACCTTCCCTCTACGTGGTTTAATAGAAAATGAGCTACGAATGAAATGTTTCCATTACACGCTCAAGGACAGAGCAAAGTCTTGGCTAATCAGCCTTCTGGGAGGTTCCTTGAGGACTTGGAATGAGGTGTATGACAAGTTTATGAACAAGTATTATTCACCTCAGAGGACCATAGATCTTAGGAACAAGATTTGTACCTTCATTGAGTTGGATGGAGAAGTATTTCATGAGGCATGAGTGTGGTTTAACACACTACTTAACCAATGCCCTCATCATCAACTTTCCCTAGCATTATTGGCTCAAACTTTTTATGATGGATTATTGCCAATGAATCAGGCAATTGTGGACATGGCTTCAGGTTGATATGTGGGCAACAAAACTACACTGGAGGCTTGGGATATATACGAGGGATTGGCCCATAATATGAGAGATAAAATGGCAAGGGGAAGAAGGAGAAAAGACGTGGATGAAGAGTCCTTCTACACTTGTGATTTGAATTTGGGGAAGGAGGAGTTCACCAAATGTATGAGGATGATTACAAAGGAGAAGACTATAAGGAATGGGGTAGGGTGTAGTTCTTATGCAGATTTCAAACAAATGAAGGACACATGTGTGTATTCCAGAACACCAAGTGATGGAGAGATGAGTTGTGTGGGAATTCAGGAGGCCAACTTTGTAGGTGTTGGATCTAACCAACCACCTCGAGTCACCCACCCACACCCCATCACCAATAACCCGAGGTGGAGGACTTTGACCGGCTCTAGCAGGCGGACTAGAATCAATGCAGTTTTACCACGAAAGTAGAACTCCTAGGATCGAATCTCTCGATGAACGTCATATTTAAATTGATTCATTGATAACAATAAAATAAAGGAAAGCAATAAACATGAATTGGATTTTTGGGGTTTTTGATATAAACAAAAAAATATAAAAACAAACACTAAAATAAAGACTCAACAATAGACTAAAAAGGTGAGTTTTCCTAGATTTCAAAAGAGACTATACTTGGTTACTTAATGACTCGAGGTTAATGACAGTGTTCTCGCACTATCGTCAATTAAGAGTCCCTTTCGAGATACTCAAAATTTTGTCCTTAAGACTAGCAAGTGTTCTACTTTCGTGATAGACTAAACTAGACAATGCGATGGTCTCCTAAACATTTCATCAAACACATTAAGGTCATTTGGTATATTTTTATCCAAACAAGCCCTAACTCTATTTGATTAGCCTTCCTAAACCTAGGCTTTCACAACTCCGAAATAAGATTACTAACAATGAATAATTAACAAGAAAATGCAATCAATTATTCCTAAAATGCAATAAATTAATTGATATCTATGAATATGTAATCCTAGACACTACAACGTATTTTTCAACATAGATTCAAGTAATGATTTAGCCCTCCCTAAACCTTGGCTTTCGCAATTTCGACAGAGGGCCGCTAACAACAATCAACCACAATTGTCTATACAATCATTCATTCATGAAGCACAACCAAAAAGACATTCATTCATCAAAAGATAAACCATTCAAACATAAAACCTCAATGTATCATATGTGAAAACCAAACATAATCATCTATTTACATCATGGAAAACCCAACAAAATCCTAGCCTAACATGACTAGGTAAAAGACTAACAAAAGAGAAAATGGAAGAAAGATAAAGAGGAAAAGGAAAAGAGACTAAACCCTTCATCCCAAAGCCTCCTCTTCCTCCAACCAAATGGTGGTCAAAAGACCCCTAAAATGACCAACATAAACCCTATTTATAAGCATCCATTTAGCCCCTTGTGAAGTGTCAAGAATGCCCCCACTTAAACCATTCATTTTAAGGTCAATTTGGACCATTTTTATGCCAGCAATAGGGTCACGTTCGTGACTCAAATGAGTCACGTTTGTGACCCATGTTCTGCCCAATGTTTCTCCAATTTTGAGCCTCCAGAACTTGAGTCATGTTCGTGACTCAAGTGAGTTCGTGACTCCTATTCTGCCCATTTTTTCAGCAACTTCAAGTGTCATGTTTGAGCCATTTCAAACCTCCATTCGTGGTTCAATTGGTCACGAACGTGACCCATTTTTTGACACCATTTTCCTCACTTAATGGAGTGTCATGAGTCCAATTTTCATGCCATAATTCGTGGTACACAAGGTACCACGTTCTTGACGCCACAGCTGCCCAAAATTTGTTGATAAAATGAGTCACGTTTGGCATAGTTTGAAACACCCTTCGTGGTTGCAATTCGTCATGAACGTGGCCTATCTTATGGAATCCTTTTTCTCATCAAATTAAGTATCACGATCCAAAGTTTCAGCTTCCAATTCGTGGTGCACAAGTTGCCACGTTCGTGACACCATAGAGTGCCCAAAATCCTCTTCTAAATGAATCATGTTTGAGCCAAGTTTGCACTCCCATTAGTGATCCAAGTTGGCCACATTCATAACCCATATTTTGACTCAAGAAGGATGCCTAAATGAATTGTCATGAATACTCTTTTATGCCTCCAATTCATGGCTTCAAGTCACTTGCATTTTGATATGTTTTTGGCTCGTAAACTTCCTTTTGCAAGCACTAATTCATCTTAAAGCACATTCCAACTTTGTTGCTTGCAAGGCTATGATCTTGATGTGCACTTTGGCCAATAATTTATTCCCCAAACAAAGGTCAAACTCTCTTGAATTCATGCTCCAAAATGCTCACAACCAATCCTCTCTCTTTTCCATCGAAATCCTAGCGAAATTCTCGCTTTCTTGAATACACCTAGATAAAACCGTATTTGATTAAAAGCTTTTATATTCATGAGTTTTGTCTATAAAAACATAGCAGAAATCATCATAAAATATATGGGATGATTGTGTATAAATGGTCCTATCAAACTCCCCACACTTATTTTTTTGCTTGTCCCGAGAAAAACTAAGTGGACATCGGGGTGAAGAGTTCAATCGAAGTGCATTATTTGGCTTTGATCATGTTGAAAGTCCCTAGTGCATAATGCCAAGGTTTCACATGAAACGTTCAAGTGTTAATGATACCCAAACTTGCCCAAGCATGCTACTTTGGGACTCAAATAATCGATGGTCAACATCCTCAAGCTCGGTGGTATCTCTAGGTTAATGTGCTCATTAGCATAAAGTATCTTTATACAATCTATAACATAAAGAATGATAAAATCTTGGCCTTTTATACTCTTTTCACGTACAATGTTTTTCTTCGTTTTTTTTTTCTTTTGTGCTCTTTTTCTTTTTATTTTGTTTCCTAGCAGACGCGAAATTGACCCGCTTTTGGCGCGCACTCCCAGCCATTCAGAAATTTTCATTTTCTTTAGATTTTTTAGCAATCGCGAAAGTGACACGCTTTTGGCGTGCACTCCCAACCATTTGAATACTGTTTATTCAAATTTTTGAGCACCTTTGAACTTTACACATTGTCTTTCTTTTTTAGGCCAAAATCTCATCAATTCTCTATGCAATAAATGTATTTAATACACATGCTAATAAAATTAACCATTTATAACTCCTCAATCGAACTTGAGAACTCTCCCAATTGCACTTGAGCTAGCCAATTGTAGCTTTACAAGACCAAGTTCAAGGTCCTCAATCATGTCATGGACCTACACTTAACATTATATACAAGTTTCTTTTCCCATGATCTTTTCCAATCATGTACCTTAATTTCACTCAAAGTTAGATACAACAAATTATACACATTGAGCATAGCCAAAGTGCGGAAATTTTGAAAAATTTTGTCATAAAAAGAAAAATTTTCACACATTTTGCATACTTTGAGTACACACAAATCCCAACCCTAAGAAAAATGGAAAACACAAAATAAACCCCTCCCCCACACTTAAGTTTGACATTGTCCTCAATGACACAAATATATGCAGTTATGAAATAATTGAGAACAATAATAAAAAATCACAATAATCAAGAATAAAGGAAAGGGAAGAGAAATCTTCTCTCAGTTTAAGGCGCATTTTCCATTTAAGGTTGGTGTCCGTATGTCCTTCCAATCGTGTGGCATTTGTCCATTTTCCCGCCTTAAGAACAATGGCGAATAAAAAGGGTTGTTGACAATCATAAAAAAAACAAATATGTAAGAAATGAAAATGCAAGACATAAAATAAACGTGAATGCAACTAGGTGATGCAACGACAAAGTTTCTTATTTAATCACATAGTTTTACGTCATTGCAGACACTACGGTGGGTCATGATTGAGTTGTTGTGGTGGTGGTTTGACCTTCCTTCTACTCCAAGAAAAGGTGAGCTTGTGCTCCTTAGGCCCTATCAACATTGATTGCCTTTTGAAGGTATAGTTAGTCGAGTTCCTTGTGCCTTTAACCTCAATTTTCTTCAAAAATCTGCACTTAGATCTCTTCTTCTTCTTACCCCGTCCATTGTGGCCACAGTTTGCACAAACTTCACCTTTACTTATAAACGTGTCCTCCCAAGGTGTATGTATATGTGAAACATCACCTCTATACACTAAATCATCCACCATTTCATCCATCAAATAACCCTCCTTAACCTCCTCAGTGGACTCAATCTTCAAATCACCCTTTTCTTCACTAGCATCCATTTCTTTGTCATCTTCAATCACTTGCCTTCGCTTGGTTGGTAAGCTAGGTAGTTGATAAGTTTCATTTTTCGCCCATTCCTTGGACAAGTTTCCGACTTGACATGTCAAGTTGTGTAAACTGGTAAGAGTAGACTTGTTGATTGAGTCTTTCCCTTGCATGAAACTCTCTAATCTTTGGTTGAAAGACACTTGGGAGTCAATGAATTGCTCCAACTTTCGCATTGCCTCCAAAAATTTTTCCTCAAACTTGAGCTTAGATTCATGGGTAGTGTTTTGGGTTGAGTGTGATAAGTGTGGGTGGTGGTTTGACTTTAGTGGTGGTGGTGGATATGAAGGTTTTTGACATAGATGGTTGGGGACATATGGTGGCTCTCTCTCTATATAAGTGGGAGGAAGAGAGGTAGTTTGGTTTGGAGATTGGCAAGTGTAGGTGGAGGTGGAGGTGGAGGAATGTCGTGCTCCAAGTTAGCCTCCCATTCCATGCATAGATTGGTCCTCCATCTCAAGTCATCGGTGTTGGAAAATGGTTTGGTGACTCGAAGTTGTTGGTTGAATCCAAATTCGCCAAAATTATCATCCTCAAAAGCTACACAACTCATTTCCCAATTGCTTCGTGTAGTGTAATAAACACATGTGTCCTCCATATGGTTGACACCACCATAAGAACTACATCGCACATCATCCCTTGTATCCTTCTCCTCTATAAAAATCCTCATACACTCGGTTGATCCATCTTTCTTCAAATTCAAATCATGAGTGTAGAAAGACTCTTCATCCACCTCTTTTCTTCTGCTTCCTCTTGAAATTTTATCTCTCATATTAATGGTCACTCACTAAAAAATATCCCAAACCTCTATCACAGTTTTGTGTCCACATATCCACTTGAGGCCATGTCCACAATTGCCTGATTCATTGGCGATAATCCATCATAAAAAATTTGAGCCAATAGCGCAAGAGAAAGTTGATGATGAGGACATTGGGTGAGTAGTGTCTGAAATTGCTCCTGTGCCTCATGAAATTCTTCTTCGTTCAATTTAGTGAAGGTACAAATCTGGTTCCTTAGGTCTATGGTCCTCTGAGGTGAATAATACTTGTCGATAAACTTGACATACACCTCATCCCATGTCCTCAAGGAACCTCCCGGAAGATTGATTAGCCAAGATTTTGCTTTGTCTTTAAGCATGTAAGGGAAACATTTCATTTTTAGCTCATTCTCTGTTAAACCATGTAGCAAAAAGGTTTGAACAGTGATACAAAATTCCCTAAAAAATGTCAAAGCGTCCTCTGAGCCAATCCATGAAAACAAGGTAAAATGTCAAAATGTACCCCATTGAGCTCATAATCCCTTGCAGCAGTACTCAAAATAATGCTCGATTTGATCATCCCCAACATCAGCCGTTGAAAATTTCTCAAAATCTCCCTTGGGGGATGTCCTATCCCACCATGAGGTGGCGGAGCTTGTCTCCCATCTGCCTCGTCAACAACTCCAATCTTTTTTAAAAATATAGGATCCGCGCCCATTACAATAGGGACTCCCCCTTCGGCGCACAGATCCCTTCAATTAAGGCCCAAATCATAACCTATAAAAATATATCAAATGCTGCTCTTAGTTATGTCGACATATGATCAAAAAAAATTCAACCTGCAAAAAGAAAAACTAACAACAAAGAAGATGGTTCGTAAAACAAACAAGCACTAAATCAAAATAAATACGCCGTTCCCTGGCAACGGCGCCAAAAACTTGACTGGTTTTAGCAAGCCCACTAGAATTGATGCAGTTTTACCACAGAAGTAGAATTCCTGGGATCGAATCTCTCGAGGAATGTCATATTTAAATTTATTCAGTGCTAGCAATAAAATAAAGGAAAGCAATAAACATGAATTGTATTTTGGGGGTTTTTGATATAAACAAAAATTATAAAAACAAGCACTAAAATAAAGACTCAACAATGAACTAAAAAGGTGACTTTTCCTAGATTTCAACAGAGACTATACTTGGTTACTTAATGACTCGAGGTTAATGACGGTGTTCTCGCGCTATCGTCAATTAAGAGTCCCTTTTGAGATGCTCAAAATTGCGTCCTTAAGACTAGCAAGTGTTCTACTTTTGTGATACACTAAACTACACAACACAATGGTCTCCTAGGCATTTCATCGAGCACATTAAGGTCATTTGGTATATTTCTATCCAAACAATTCCTAACTTTATTTGATTAGCCTTCCTAAACCTAGGCTTTCGTAAATCCGGAATAGGATTACTAAAAATGAATAATTAGCAAGCAAATCCAATCAATTGTTGCTAAAGTACAATCAATTAATTGATATATATGAATATCTAATCCTAGACACTACTAGGTATTTTTCAACATAGATTCAAGTAATGATTTAGCCCTCCTTAAACCTCAGCTTTCGCAATTCCGACACATGACCGCTAACAACAATCAACCACAATTGTCCATACAATCATTCATTCATGAAGCATAACCAAAAAGACATTCATTCATCAAAAGATCAACCGTTCAAACATAAAACCTCAATGTATCATAAAAAAACCAAGCATAATCATCTATTTACATCATGGAAAACCCAACAAAATCCGAGCCTAACATGACTAGGTAAAAGACTAACAAAAGCAAAAATGGAAGAAAGATGAAGAAGAAAAGGAAAAGAGACTAAACCCTTGATCCCAAAGCCTCCTCTTCCTCCAACCAAATGGTGGTCAAAATACCCCTAAAATGATCAACACAAACCCTATTTATAAGCCTCCATTCAGCCCCTTGTGAAGTGTCAAGAATGCCCCAACTTAAACCAGTCATTTTAAGGACAATTTGGACCAATTTTATGCCAACAATAGGGTCACGTTCGTGACTCAAATGAGTCAAGTTTGTGACCCATGTTATGCCCAATGTTTCTCCAATTTTGAGCCTCCTGAACATGAGTCTCTTTCGTGACTCAAGTGAGTCATGTTCGTGACTCCTATTCTGCCCATTTTTTTAGAAACTTCAAGTGTCACGTTTGAGCCATTTCAAACCTCCATTCATGGTTCAATTGGTCAGGAACGTGACCTATTTTTTGACACCCTTTTCCTCACTTAATGGAGTGTCATGAGTCCAATTTTCATGCCCTAATTCTTGGCACACAAGGTACCACATTCGTGACACCACAGCTGCCAAAATTTGCTCATAAAATGAGTCACGTTTGACATAGTTTGAAACACCCTTCGTGGTTGCAATTGGTCACGAACGTGGCCCATCTTCTGGAATCTTTTTTATCATCAAATGAAGTATCACGATCCAAATTTTCAGCTTCCAATTCGTGGTGAACAAGTTGCCACGTTTGTGACACCATAGAGTGCCCAAAATGCTCTTCTAGATGCATCATGTTTGAGCCAAGTTTGCACTCCCATTAGTGATCCAAGTTGGTCACATTCATAACCCATATTTTGAATCAAGAAGGATGCCTAAATGAAGTGTCATGAATACTCTTTTATGCCTCCAATTCATGGCTTCAAGTCACTTGCATTTCGCTATGTTCTTGGCTCGTAAACTTCCGTTTGCAAGCACTAATTCATCTTAAAGCGCATTCTAACTTTGTTGCTTGCAAGGCTATGATCCTGATGTCCACTTTGGCCAATAATTTATTCCCCAAATAAAGGTCAAACTCTCTTGAATGCATGCTCCAAAATGCTCCCAACCAATCCTCTCTCTTTTCCATCGAAATCCTAGCAAAATTCCCTCTTTCTTGAATGCACCTAGATAAAACCGCATTTGATTAAAAGATTTTATATTCATGAGTTTTGTCTATAAAAACATAGAAAAATAATCATAAAATATATGGAATGATTGTGCATAAATGGTCCTATCAAACTCATACTTACTTTGAGCGGGAAACCGTGATGGATTATGAAATTCCCACACCTCCACAAATTCCTCGCCACACTTTTAACGAAACTTCCTTTCTTCCTCACATTTACAAAGAAATTGAGCCATAATATGTTCCCAACCATCTATATGAAGAACTTTCATATCCACCACCACCACAAAATTCAAACCACCACCTACCCTTATCCAACTCAACCCAAACTACAAACTATGAATCTGAGCCCAATATAGAGGAGAAATTTATGAAGGCAATGGGAAGAATGGAGCAATTCATTAACTCTCAAGTGTCCTTCAACTAGAGCTTGGAGAGCTTTATGGAAGTACAAGCCTCAATCAATAAGTTGACTCTTGTTGGTTTACAAAATTTGGCATTTCAAGTTGGGCATTTAGTCAAGAAATGGGAAAAAAATGAAATTTGCAAACCACCTAGCATACCAACTAAGCCATGGGAAGTGATTCAAGATGATGAGGAAGTGGATGCTAGTGAAGGTAATGGTGACATGAAGATTGAGTCTACTGTGGAAATTAAGGCAGGTCATTTGATAGACGAAGTGGTGGAGGATTTAGTATATGGAGGTGATGTTCCACATACAATTACACTTTGGGAGGAAACACTTAGAAGTTAAGGTGAAGTTTGTGCAAACTGTGGATAACATAGAAAGGATGAGAAGAAGAAGAGATTGACATGCAGATTTTTGAAACTAATTATGGATATGGGCACAAGGAACTCAACTAATTCTACCGTCAAGATGCTATCAATGTTGATGGGGCGAATGGAGCATAAGGTCACCTTTGTTTGGAGTAGAAGGAAGGCTAAGTTACCGACACAACAATTCAATCATGATCCACCCATTGTGTCTGCAATGACGTAAAACTATGTGATTAAATAATGAACCTTGTTATTGCATCACTTAGTTGCATTTACTTTTATTTTATTTCTTTTATTTTATTTTGATTTGTACGCATTCATCATTCAGGAGCACATTTATTTTATGCATTGCATTTTTATGTGTTTCGTATTTGCATTTTGTTGTTAATGACCCTATTTATTTTACCTTTCGCACTAAGGATTATACATAGATGGATGCCTCTTACTTGGACCCAGGAGTGGAAAATGCTCTTTAAATCGAGAGAAGCATTCTCTTCCCTTCTCCTATACTTTACAATTTTGACTTCCGATTATTATCCTCAATTATTTCTTAATTGCACATATTTACGACATTGAGGATAATGTCGAACTTAAGTGTGGGGGAGGGTTTATATGTTGTTTTTCCATTTCATTTGTGGCTTGTGGATGTGCATGCGCTCAAAAGTACGAAAATTTTTCACAAATTTTGTGCAAAATTCTTCAGATTTTTCATCAAAATTTTTGCACTTTCATTGTGAATAAATGTGTGTTTTAGTTGTATTGAACTTTGAGTGAAATTGATATGCGATTTATGGTTGACATGGTTGAAAAGAGAGCTTGTATATAATGGCGAGTGTTGGTACATATGATGATTGAGGACCTTGGACTTGGTATTGCGAAGTTATGATGGGCTAGCTTGAATGGTTGTGTGGGATGATTGTTGAGTTTGGTAAGGGAGGTATAAAGGGGCAACACTTGTTGGCATTTGTGAGCTTAATTGCTTCTATTTGCACAATAAAATTAGAGAGTTTTGACCTATGAAAATTTAAAAACAAACGATGCTTGAAAGCTTGAAATGAGTTCTCGTAAAATAAACAAATAAGTTGTGAATAAAAGCGTGTCATTTTTACGATCGCTAGAAGTCTTAAGAAAATGAAAGTTTCCGAATGATCGGGAGTTCGCGCCAAAAGCAGGTCACTTTCCTGTTCGCTAGGAAACATTTTGAATAAAAATAAGAGCACAATTTAAGAAAAAGCACTTGGAAAAATGATTTAGGCCAAAATTCAAATTTTCTTTGTGCTGATAGGATGGAAGAGAGTAACTCCGATGCTAGCAAGTGTTTTGACCTAGAGATACCGCCAAACTCGAGAATTTGATCACCAACTGTTTGAGTCCTTGAATAGCGAGCTTGGGTAAGTCTAGGTATCATTAACACTTGATCGTATTATGTGAAACCTTGCTATTATGTGCTAAGGATCTTGAATACGATTGATACCATGAGTGCATTTTGATCCAAGCTCTTAACCCATATGTTCGATTTGTTTTGCTCGAGACGAGTAAGAGCTTAAGTGTGGGGGAGTTTGATAGGACCAAATATGCACATTTATTCTATTCATTTTTAGTTGGTCTTCATGACATTTTATTAGATAAACCATATGAGTTTATAAGCTTATTTTCGTTTTGATTTTATCTAGGCACAATTAAGGAACGTGAAGATTTTGCTATGCTTTAATGGAAAATAAAGGCACATCGAATGTGACCATTTCAGAAGCATAAATGCACGAGTCGTTAGCTTGATTTGGGGCATGATTTATAGGCCAAAATACTTGTTGAAGACCTTGTTATGCAAGTCATAGATGATAGATGGAAAGGAAGGAAACTTGGCCTGCCATGGAGTCATGAACATGACTACTTTGCACCACGTTTGGAGCCTTGAAAAATTCATTCGTGACATCCAATTCAAGTGGCAAAAACATGCCCAGAAGGTGAGTCACGAAGGCGACTCTCCATGATCACGTTTTGGAAGAAAATTGAGCATTGATGACACCTAAATTTGGCTACAAATATTGTCCAGAAGATGAGTCACGTTCGTGACTCATCTTGACCATGAATGGAGGTGGAATTGGAGCAAATGTGATTGATCAAATGGTGGCCAAATTGAGACAGAAAATGGATCATGTTCGTGATCAATATGAACCACGAATGGCAGGCAAACGTGACTCAATTTGGAAGGAAATTTTGGGCAGATTAGAAGTCACGAACGTGACTCATGTTGGTGGTGAATATCTTGGACACAAAGTGAGTCACGAACGTGACTCATATTCTGAAGGCTAAAGTTGGAGCAAAATTGGAGGCAGAAGCTATGTCACGAGCGTGACTCATTTGAGTCACGAATGAGGGTCTGATTGTGGAAAACGTGAATGGTCTAAATTGACCTTAAAATGTGAAGTTTAAGTGGGGACAATTTTGACACTTCATCAGGGCTGTAAGGGAGCTTATAAATAGGGTTTGTGTAGGTCATTTGAGGGGTCTTTTGACCACATTTTGGCAGGAGTGAAAGGAGGCAAGAAGCAAGGGTTTAGTCTTCTTTTCTTTCTCCTTTATGTTCCTTTTCTTTACTTTGTTTTTGCACTTTCACTTAGCCATGATAGGCTAGGGTTGTTGTTGGGTTTTCTTGGATGTAAATAGAGTTAATGCTTGGTTTATTTAATGGATATTTTAAGGTTTTGTTTTTGAATGGCCTATTTATATACTTGAATGAATGTCTATTTGATTGCGCTTAATGAATGAATTGTTTAATGAACAACTACGGTTGATTTTTGTTAGCGGCCCTATACCAGAATTACGGAAGCCGAGGTTTAGGAAGGGCTAAATCATTACTTGAATCTATGTCAAAAAATACCTAGTAGTGACAATTTAGGGTTAGATATCAATTAATCGATTGCACTTTAGTAACAATTAATTGCATTTCCTTTTTAATTATTCATTGCTAGTAATCCTATTCTGGAGTTATGAATGTCTAGGTTTAGGAAGGCTAATCAAATAGACTTAGGGCTTGTTGGGATAGAAATATACCAAATGAACTTGATGTGTTCGATGAAATGCCTAAGTGACTAGTGCCTTGCCTAGTTTAGTGTATCACGAAAGTAGAACACTTGCTATACTTAAGGACGTAATTTTGAGCATCTCGAAAGGGACTCTTAATTGACGATAGCGTGAGAACACCATCATTAACCTAAAGTCATTAAGTAACCAAGTGTATTCTCTATTGAAATCTAGGAAAACTCACATTTTTAGTTCATTGTTGAGTCTTATTTTATGTTTTTTGCCTTTATACTTCTTATTCAAATAAAAAACCCAAAATTCCAATTCATGTTTATTGCTTTCCTTTATTTTATTGCTAGCACCAAATAAATTTAAATACGACGTTCCTTGAGAGATTCGATCCTGGGAGGCATACTTCCGCGGTAAAACTACACCGATCTAGTGCGCTTACTAGAAGCCGGTCAGTTTTTTACTTTAACACTTCTTCTAAAGCTTGTAAAAGTGTAAGCAATATGACCAACTTTTAAAAATCTAGTGCAAGAAGGTAGTTTAGATGCATTGGACTTGGTTTCACTTTCTTTAGTAAAGTTATTTATTAAAGATGAATCTCTTTGATATGAATCATAATCGAAGCCATGTTTTGAAAATGAATATTTTTAATGAAAGTAATTCTTCAAAATTTTCTTTCCCACTTCTAAATTTTCCAACTACATATAAGAATTCTTTCCTAAGTCTATCTATTTCATTAGATAGCTCACATTGTTTTCTTAAGTAATCAACATGCACATTTGACTCATGAAATTTATTCTTCCTAGCATCAACCATCTTAAAACTAAAAGAAGAAGCATTCATGACATTTAAGTTTTCACTTAACATGACATTCTCACTAGCTATTTTCTTGTTAGATGATTTCAAGCTTTTGTTCTATTTCATCACCTTTCCAAAATCACATTGCAATCTAGTATGATTAATTCAAATCATCATCAAATAAATCATCATCATTCATATTGTCAAAGGAAGAAATACTTATCTCATCCTAATCATCACAAGTAGAGGAACTCCTTACCATGAGTGCTAGATTGTTCTCCTCATCGGTTTGCTCATTCTCCTCCTCATCACTCCAACTAGTAATGAGAGCCTCTTTCCTTTTGCCTTTGTCACTGTAGCTTTAAGGTCTCATAGATGAGTTGTTTCTTACTTTAAAAACTTTAGCAAACTTACCTTTCTTCCCAAATTTGAAGCATCCTTCATTTTTTGTGCTTCCGTTCCTATCATAAAAAATTCTTCTACGGTTCGCAACTCCTCCTTGACGTAGATCATTGCCTCTAAACTCTTTCCTCCTTGAGCTTATGAAATTCTTGAACTTCCTTAAGTTTTTAGCATATAGAGACAATTCCTCATCTTCTTCTTCTCTTTCTAGGAATTCACCATGACTATCATCATGTCGAGGAATAATAGCCTTCAATCTTATTATTTTCTCCTTTGGTCTTGCTCTTCCTCCCGTAGACTTTAAGATAATTTCATAGTTGATTAATGACCCTACAAGAGCATTAATCCAAGTGTGTTGATATCTTTGGATTCCGCAATCACTGTCACTTGAGAATCCTTTTCTCTTGATAATGACTTAGAATCTTCTTGAATTGCTCATTATCACTCATGGGTTTCCCAAGACTACTTAACCTATTTATGATTTCATCGAATCAATTGAGCATGGTGTTCATAGATTCTCTATCCTTCACAGTAAACATCTCATATTCATATAGTAGTATGTTGATTCTAGTTTCTCTAACTTGGTTGGTGCCTTTGTATGTGACCCTAAGTCTCTCCCACATGTCCTTGGCATTTGTACAATAACCTATCCTATTTATATCGTCAACAAAGAGAGCGCATAATCTCAACTTCATAACTTTAGCATTCACATATCCTTTTTCCAATCATCATCACTATACTCTAATTCATCTTTTAGCTCTCCACAATCTTTATTTGGAGCAAAATGTCCATATATATTGACTTTCCTATACTTAATCCCTTTGCACATGATGTGAATCTTCATGTGGTTCTTCTAATATAAGTAGTTTGTGCCATTGAATAAGGGAAGGAAGCTTGAGTTGATCTAATATGTGCAATAAATATTTGTGTCATTCTTAGATCTTCTCTAGGTTGTTAGATTTTGAATAGAGTCCTGCTATAATACCAATTGTGAAACATAAATTAGTTAAGCTAATGAGAATGAGCATTTTTGTTTATAGAATATAGAAGAAAAAATAATGTCACGCAATATAGAGTGGTTCTTCCAACACCTACATACAATACCTAAGATCCCACTTAGGATTTTGACAAACACTTCACTATTACCTTACTTTTAAGCTTAGTGAGAACTCTTACACACTTGACTTCTAGCTCAAGCTACCCTACAACCTCAATTTGATTGACGAATTAAATCCTACCTTGTAAGAATGGTAAACTATGCCAGAACACTTGACAATACAATACAAGTTATGAAAGATGAAGAATAGACTATATGAACACCAAACTCTTATAGAAGTGGCTTATGAACATAAGAGAGCTGAGAGAGTTTGATTTTATAATGGTAGTCTTTATCTCTCTCTTTTGATTCTTGAATCTTTTATGCCATCTTTTAAAAATATAGACATTATGCAGAAAAAATATCCCAATTAGAAACCTTAAAAATAGTGATTTTTATTACATACCACTTTCTGGTCGACTAGCATTAGTGTTAGTTGATAAAAAGCTTCATCTTTGGTTGACTAGAAACCTTTATGGTTGAGTAACCTGATGTTTTGGCTGAATAGAAATTTTTGTAGTCGATTATCTTTCATTCCAGTACATATTTTGACAAAATTCACTACAGGTCTACTCGTGTAGCAATCCTCTTAGTCAACTAACAAACTTCTCTGGTTGAATAGCAACTTGTTTGGTTGACTAACAAGTCCTCTTCAGACTTTAGCATTCAACTTTGATCTTCAATCATAAAAAGCTTCCCTAGGTCTGATTTTGTGATGATTATGTTGATTAGACATGAGTTCTTCCATCAACTATTCGTTGTACTTGAATTTTATAGAAACTCACCAGCTACTATACTTAGTTTATGTCTGGTTGACTAAAAAGCTTGAATATTTCATCATTGAGTCCAATTATTCTTACTTGAGTCCAAATCAGTGCTTGATCAACTAGAAAATATCTTAGTCAACTAAAAAGTTGCCAAAATCAACTTTGACCAAATTATTTATTTTTTTGTTTTCATTTGTTAACCTATTAAGTATCTTTTCACCTAAATTTTACTTTTATCAAGTTCATTAATTTCCAATGTTATCAAAACATAGGAAGGATTTAATGTTAACCACCACTGGTCCAACACTATTTATATCATGGAAAAAACCCAACAAAAACCCTAGCCTAACAAGGCTAGATAAAAAGATCAATAAGATGAAAAGTAAAAGAAACATAAAATAAA
>CANYCX010416080.1:0-10978 GCA_948193385.1 Breynia disticha f. nivosa | reverse complement strand
GAACTTGAGCCGTAAATCAAGTTGAGTCCTAGGTAGAACTTGAGCCGTAAATCAAGTTGAGTGTTAGGTAGAACTTGAGCCGTAAATCAAGTTAAGTGTTAGGTAGAACTTGAGCCGTAAATCAAGTTAAGGTGTAAGGTAGCTTTAGCCGTAAGTCAAGTGTGAAGCAATAGAAAGTGTTGGCCAAAGTCCTAAGTGAGGAACTTAGGTAGTGGAGTAGGTGTTTGATCCGAACCACTTTATATCGTGTGTCATTTTATTCTTATTTCCACGAAAAATTCTCAAACCTCATTAGCTCTATTCAACCCCCCCTTCTAGAGCTAATCTTATTCCTACACAATCTACATTTTTTACTAATAAAACCATCAATATGCATTCAATATTATCTCAAGATTTAAAATTGTTCCAATTAGAATGTAATTATATATGTACTTGTTCCCTTTGCAATCTTATATCATATAAGTTTTTCCTTTTAAACCTCAAATCATAAAATCGTTTCCTTTGGTACCCTTTTTAATATGTGCACATATCACAATTCAATCAAAATCATTCCATTCAACAAACGAAACACTTCAGCTATAACATATATGTGGCTTTAGGTATGCTCCTTGTACGCCACATCAATCAATCTCAACAATTATCAATCACAAGAAAATCTCATTCATTCTCAATTGTACAACATGAACCAAATATAATTAAAGTATAAAATACTAAGTATAAATAAGTAACTATACTAGTTTTTATACTTACCATACAACTAGGCTCGTTTAACTTCAAAGATTAGACTCTCGAATCCACCTTGTGATTTCCACCTCCTATGACACATATATAACATTCATAATAATTTTCACAAAGTTCTATATCATTTTATGTCAAATTCAATGGTTTTACACAACATGTACAAATGCAGATTTTTAAGGTTTTTATCCTAACTTTACATCTATGGCTGTGAAATCAAATATTTCAATTCTTCCATGATTTTTTTGCCATAGGTGCCTGGGTGTTTTTAGTTTCCAATCCAAAACAAGTCAAGTTATTTATACATTTACCAAACTTATAACCGTTTTCCTCAACTAGTTTTGATAGGTACCCTAAGTTTGGTAAGAAAATGTTTCGCATGTTTTCACCCTCTTAATGGTAGAATTGGATCTCAGTCAAAAAGAAAAAGTTGTAGATAATTTCTTAATCTTTTCATATCATACTTTTTTCAATTTGAAGTTTTGAAACTCTAGATTTGCGCAAAACAACATACAAATTTCTTTGAAACCTATGATTCATGCAATAAAAAGAAAGTTTTGATGGAAGACCTTACATAGAACAAGTTTCTAGCTAAAAATCCACCTCCTAATCACTTATTTTTGTTGAAAATGCATGAAACTAAGCGAAACTAGGTTTTCCTCTTCTTTGGTCTTGTTTCTCTCATTTTCTTTCTTTCATACTTTTGTTTGTTTAATAATGAAGAAAAGTTAGTGTTGGAGACTACTTATATATGCTTATATGGACAAATACAAAAATTCCAATGTCCATAGTTTAATCTACTCGTTTTTATCAAACACGAGTCCTATTAAAATTTTGATATCTGGTATATGTGTTATTTAATTACTTAGATAGAAACTTACCTAAAACTATTTTAAAAAACACCATAACTTCACTAATATCAATTTTTCATCCAAATTTCAATACTCTTATACTATTGACTTCTATTAAATTCAATAATCATGAAAATGCACACATTGTGATTTAATACATGTGATACAAAATGTTTGAAAAAAGTGAGACCTAAGTCCAATACAATTATCTCATATAGACTTGTTTATCATTATGTGTGAATGATAAAGATAAGACATTTCATTCTTTCTTTCTTAATCATTGTGGATATGGAATAGATAGAATGATCCAATATGTTAGTCCTTCTCAATTATTGGTGTAAAGGACTAGACAGTGAAACATGTGAATAAAAGAAAACAACTAAACATCCCTAGTTGATCATTAACAATGGGAATTGTAATGAACTAAAACTAGTATGTTGGTTTGTGAGATGATTGTGTTTTACCAATCATGGAGCATAGATAATGTAGATACATTATAGAGAAGGTGTATTAGATTGATTCACTTTAATGGAAATGTTACATGGTTATTAAAGTCATAAACATTTTCTTAAGTGGTGTTTATATTAGAAACCTAAGCTTGAAACTCTTATGAGTCTTCGGTGAATTCTAGTATATTTTGATATATGATTAACATGACCTTTAGCTAGGTTGCAAATATAGATATGATTGGGTATCCGTTCATGATAAAGTGACCATAAATAAGTGAAAGGATTGCCACTCTTAAAAGTGAAATAATATCACCAACTACTTGATATGTGAACTGAATAGTGTTTGGCCACACCCAACTTTATTAATAGTCTAAATAAATAATCTTTTTTGTCAGTTTCACAAATGAGATCTGTGGTCGTCCACTCTATGTTACCAATAGGCAAGTGTACCTATTAGTGCAGTAATCAGCTTTACGAGCACCAAATGTTGATCCCACAGAGACAGATTACTAGCTACTTACTATTAACTATTATTTAGCCTACCAAATGGAATGAAAATAATTAAAACTACTAAAATAATAATTAAACTAACAATTTAAATTAACAAAAATAAAAGACCAATAGATTGAAAATAATTACTAAAGCCAACACTTAGATCTCGAATCATTAAAGTTGTTTACTTTCAATTGGAATTAGATTTATTGTTGTGTTTCTGACTAACTTAACCTAAAATCTCTTTCTAAATTAAATTAAATAACACCGTATTAATTTTCTATAAATTAATCTAGAGAATTTATGTCGATCTATCTGTAGTTTTGCATTCAACTCTTTTTAATTATGAGTGATCTATCATATATTTGATCTCTTGATTAGCCCTATACAAATCAATATGTCAATTACAAGCACATGTTCAAGTAATCAATGATGGAAAAAATAAGTGATTATTAATTCTCAGTCAACAAACATCTTAACAATAAAATTAAAAATCCAATCTCTAATTCAACAAATAATGGTTCATCTCCACCTAAGTGTCTAAGAGGTTTAGTTCATAATTAAAGGAAAATAACAAAAAAGATAGAAAATAATTGGTTAACTGCAGAGAAAACCATAATGATTACATTGTAGATGACTTGTATGATCCTTAATTTTCTCCTGCCTTCGCCCTAAATCGTGCTCTTCATCGCTTGACCCTTAGAAAACTGTTTCTCTCTCTCTAAACTTGATGGAATGGTGTGTGTATGAAGAGAGAATGATCGTGGCTGTGTGACTTCTCTTCCTTTGCTTGAATATCTTTAAAACCCTTTTATACTCCAAAGTTTTCACAAGTGAAAGTACTAAAGTAGCCGCATAAAAGCCAAGTACAAGGACAGAACCGTACATGTATTTTTTCTCTTCATCCGTGTAATAAGAGCTCTACCAGTGTACTTTTTTTGTAATAATACATGGACATTCATGTCTGTGTACTCCTATGTTCTATATCTGTGTGTTACACGGTTTGACCGTGTAGTGCTCCAATTTTGTTTGTTTCATCCCATTTTGATCTATTTTTTGTAATTTTTGTTCATAAGTCGTCTCGAGTCATTATCTAACCTATAAATGAGCAAACAAGGGATAAATAAACTGTTTTAAAAAATAAACACTGGAAATGTATGCAAAACTTAGAGCATTTTTATCTTAAAATAGCTATATGAGAGTTTTTATTAAACAACCCCACTCATGAATCTTTTCTTGTCCTCAAGCAAAACAAAACAAAAAAAGGAATCATATTAACCAACTATTCATTTTAGCAATAACATGGGGTGTATTTGAATTCCAAAATAAATCTATCAAACTACACAAAAAACACGTAACATACAATAATTATCTCAATTTATCAAACTAACACTTCAAACCATCCTATACATGTTATAAACCAATACAGTAAAATAAATATAATCAATTCCTCAATCTATCCAACCAGGATTATTAAATCTCATTTAATTCATTAAGTTTTAGCATTTGCTTTACCAATGACAATACACTTCAGACAATACATTAAAAGTTCAACTGCTAAGTTCATTCCACATTCATAAACTTTTCCATTTATTTCATTTACTAATTTCATTTCATTTATGTATAGATTTGTTTAGCAATACTCATGTCATGACAATGGAGTAATTATCAAACCATGTATCAGACCAGAATATATATGTCTTAAGCTCAATCTTTGAATGGTTCCATAAGGAAGGTTAGCTCTAGTCCCATTTGAAGATGCTACATTAACAAGGGAGAACATTTTTGACCTTGCTTAAGCTAAGAGAGATCCTTGCCATCTCACTTGAACTCTTGGGATTAAAACTTTTGTGCTGCGATTAACATTAACAATAATATATTCAATTACAGTAATATGTTTATGTTAGAATAAGCCTTATCCCAAGACATTGTTTGTAACTTTGATTATTGATTAAAAATATTATGAGGCATTATTTTATCACTTTATGTATTGACCTGTGGTATGTGTTTGACAAAATATCCAATAATGTTAATTAAGCACTTGAAGTATCAAAGATGAGGACCTTGATAGTAGAACCTGGAAGTTATGAGATTAACATTCTAAATATCCCTAGTCGCTTGTTTTAATGGGAATAGAAATCAATTAAGACTAGTATGTACCTTGTAGGTGATCATGTTCTACAGTTCATAGATATTTAGGATATCTAGCAAAGTGCATAGGTACAATGTAGAGGATTGTATTTGAAGAGCGATCACTATTTGCAATGTCAAATATTATCTTGAGACTGATAATCAGTATGTCTATTATTGTGATTTTTAGTGTACTTTGACATACGCCTAACGTGACTGTAAAAGGTTGACTAGTATGGGTATGATTAGGTATGCTAAGAGTCATAAGGGAATGACGCTCTTATGAAAATAATAGGTTATATCATTGGCCTGTTAATAGACAAGATTGGGAAGAGTGTGGTCGCACCCGAATGAAATGATTAGGTCATTGATTCAAACTAATCAACTTTGTCATAGAGATAAAAAAAAGTGATTAAACGCTCAGTAAAAGTGTTTAGGACATGCCTTATTTTATTCATGATATCGGAGGTCAAGGGATGAATTTAAATTGTAGTAGGGCTGTTGACACTGCTCGTCAGCTATTTAATTTAGGGTGTTCATAGTGTCTTACTAGAGACCACCTATGATTTATGAGTTATTAAACTCATTGCTTTATTAAATAGTCCTAAAGATCGCACATGGATGACAAAAAACTAAAAAGGGTATTTTCAATTTTTCACCTTAGGTCAAAATTCGGCTATCGGGTCGAATTGGGTATTTGGGCCAATTTTCGTAATTACGCCTAAGATGGATGAGAAATATTATTTCTTACATGATTTTAAGATAAAGATTATTTATTAAATATGATGTCTTAAGTGAAAATATATAAGAAGATAAGAGAGAGAACATTTAGGAAGCTTGTCTTAAATTAAGACCAGATTAATGTGGGATAAATTAAAAGATAAATCTTCTTATTTATCCAGATTAAAATCACGACACATGGGTGGTTATTTTAAAGGATTTTGATTTTGATTAAAGACTTAACAAAGTCCTAATGGGATTATGTAACACCCCGAAAATATCACCAAAGTTCAACGAAAAAATATAACTTAGAATGGGCGAGAACTTGCGAAAAATTGACAACTCAGTGGCTGAAAGAGCCATAGGAACGGCCTGGGAAACTTTTCCCATGGCCGTTCTCCACTGTTGGTCAGCTAAAATGAACTGGAAATATTTTTCCTTGCACGGCCGAGCGAACGGTTTGCCAGACTGTTCCATAAACCGTTCTAGTCGATAGGAAACAAATTAAAACATGTGTTTGCACTTAATAATAGAGGGAGAGTGTTATTTTATCACCCTAAGAGTCCATAGCCATTTTCCCTCGACCCAAACACGAAAAATCACTCTTCCAACCCTTCCAAACCTCAAAGACCTTGATTCGCCACATAAAAACTCATAGTTTTTGCTAAGGAAACATAATCCACGCAAGCCCTAACATTAGCCTTTGTTTTGTTAATTATTTGGTCGAAATGTCTCATTTGATCATATGATATTTGAAATGTGTTCTTGAAGGAAGAGTATGCTTTTATGATTTGCTTATGATGTAGGACTTGAATGCTTGAACTTATGCTTATATGGATTGTTTGTAGTTGAATGGGTTTTTGAGATGGAATGTGTAGATGTGAATTGAAAATGTTAAGGAGTTAAATAAATGTTGTTGAGGATCTGAATGATATTAAGATTATGCTCAAGAGTATTTAAGTTATGAATGAAATGAACCTTGTGAAATGATGTATTTACTTTGAAGAAATATTGGATGTTATGAGCATGTGCTCTAGATGAATTGTAGTTTGAACATGAAATGCATGAATTTTACATTTGATACATGTCACTGATGGCATAGAATGAGCAATCTTGTGTGTTCACACTTTGAGAAAAGAAAAAGGGGTTTCGTGCCTATAAATGAGGAAGACAGTAGTTTCTCTCTTACAAAATAAAGAAATGGGGTCTTTGGTCCACAAAAAAGATGAGAGTGAACTCCCTCTTACAAACAAAAATGGCAATAGGGCTTATGCCCACAATGAGGAAGAGAGTGGACTCTCTCTTATAATGAGGCTTCGGAGCACAAGCACTTCACTATATGATCGAATTAGCATAATCATGATTGCATTCTTTTATCCTTCATCATTGTTGGTTTAATTTGTGAAATCAAAATGTAACGAATTTGTACGATGATATATGTTGAGTTTGTGTGGAAATGGTAATTTGTATGTTTGATGCTTGATGAAAGTATTAAGGTGAACAATGTGTTGAAATTTGGAGCTGTGAAATGCTAGTTATGAATGAGGTTCTTTGTGTAAAGTTTTAAGTATTTGATATGCTGAATTTATGGTTCCATCAGGTCAGAATGGGCTGGAAAACAGCCTCCGAGAACTGTTTCCTCATCCGTTCTAGCGATGCTGCAAAACAGAGTGGGAGAATGGCCTTGAGAACGGCCGGGATGGCCGTTCCCTATGCCATTTATGTGTTGCTTGTGAGCTAAAATAGAATGGGAGAATGGCCTGGATGGCCATTCCCTAGGCCGTTCCCTTGTTGTTGGCAGACTATCTTTGTGTTTGTTTTAAGGGCCAAGTGAATTCGATAGTTAACCTAATGTGACGTAGCCTAGTATCAACTAAAAGGGGATGGACCTAGGAGAGATTACTAATGAAAGACTATGGAATGTGATGATATGGTCACTAATGTACAATAATGTCTTAGCATGAATTCCTGAGCGAATAAAATGTTTAAAAGATTGTGTTTGATATGGCAATGATGAGCCGTTAAGGAATTTATACGTGAATGTGGTTTTGTGTTCTACGAGCACTCCCGCATTTACCGAAGGTTCCCCTATGCATCAGCATAACAACAATAGGGATTTCACTTACTTAGTATTCCTATATACTCACCTTTGTTTTGCTGTTGAATGTGTGAAGAGCGAGAGTAGCAGGGTGTGGGACTTCTATTTTGGCAGAGCTAGGATCTGTGATACTCGCAACTAGTTCGGCTCCTACAGGATTTTGGAAACTTATTACATTTGCATTATGTACGTCTATACATCCCTTAGTATAGATTTACAGCACATGCATTGTTTTAAACTGAAACCATTTGCTTCCGCATACTTTATAATCGATTGTATTTTGGTCTAGTTTAATTAAATGCATACATGCCTTTCTTATATATATTTTCCTTGTAAATGATTTTGTGTTAGTTACTAAAAAGACAAAAATGGTGCGAAATTGAAGGTCATTTTAAGAAAAATAAAGGTAACGATTTTGGGGTTCATATATTAGGATTGTTAAGTGTTTAATGAACTAAAATTCTTGTCTTTAAAAAGAACCAAAACCCTAGTTTTTCCACATGAGAGTTTGTCCCTCAAGCACTCCCATTCAATCTTGAGTTACACCTAAAAATCCATAGAGAATTTCAGGGTTTTCCTAAAGAGTGACGTGAGATTAAGAGTCTGATTGTAGGGTTCAATCAATGTGTTGCTCTTAGTTTAGCAAAAAACTGATCCGAACTTAACAAACAAGGTGATTCGTTTTTCCTTTTGTGCTGGTACACATTTCTGCCTAATCCTTGTGTTAGTTTTGTAGAGGATTCACACGTTGGATTCTTTTTCGTTGTCACAAAGGTCATCTCAAAGTATTTCAAGGTGCTAGTTAACTATTCTTGCCCATATACCTCACAGCCATAGAAGGAGATTCATCAAAGTAAGTCTTTTCTTTTAAAGTGTACATTTTTCTATCAACTAGTTTTCAATCATGAATCAATATATAAGTTTCTTGAATTTTTTGTGTCGATCTTGGTTGTTTCTGATGTGTTCTTGGATGATTTTCCATGTCATTAGTCTTACAATATGTTAGAAAAGCCAACAGTGGTATCAGATCGGTCACCTTAATCAATTAATGCATAAATTGACAAAACCGATAGTAAATTGACGAAACCGGTAGCTAGTTTTATGAAAAAACGTGGTTGTTTTGTTAGGACAATAAGTGAGGGTTTAAAATTGACTTAATACAGTAGATTTTGTTATATGAACTCTAGTGATATCTTCAGAAATAATCTTCTTCCTTTACTATTGATCCACCATATGTCATAGCATCTAACCAAAGAGTTAACGTTTTCCCACTCTTGTTAGTGCAGCCTATTTGTACAACTAATCAAATTAAACACTATGACACATGCTTCATAATAATATCAAAGTAAGAAGGGAATGTGAAGAAATTCACCTGACTGCTACTGGGTCTCGCATAAGGAAAATTGAGATCAATTTCAATTCAATGATTTTCCATCCCTTGGTCGACTTATACACACTGTACACAATAGTGTTGTGATGTATTCTCAACTTATGAATGCATGTTTATAAAATTACATCACACGAAAGCTTCAGTCTTCAGTGCATAGAGCACCTTCCCTCAGTTCACTATTTAGCCTTTTTCAGCACTGCGCTTCTGGTATTTGACAGAACTTAAATACTAGGCTAGCTTTCCAAAGAATTTGCATTTACAAATTCACATTCACACATTTGTAAATTACATGACCCAACATATCATGACATATTCAACGATACAATTTCTAAGCGGTATTCAGTTATTGTATGTTTTTCCAATAACTGCCTAATCTTGACATTCTATCACAAAGATAAAACCCAAGTAACACGCCCATGTGAGTATGCTACTTCTGTCAACATGCTGTTTAAAAATATACACAACAGTCATATGTAAAATGTTATATGTCACACAGACATTTGCCATGCCACCAATTCTCAAGAAACTAATTTCTTTTCACATGAGATTTTAACTAACGGATCTACTTATAAAATCTCTTGTGGACTTATAAATGAACTCTAAGATCGTATTCCTATGGAATAAAGTCATTCTAGACTCAAACGATACTTGTATTCGATTTTCTCCTTTAAGCTATCAAGTATGACTATCTTCTAAGATCATCATACATTTTCGAGGCAGTTCGACCATATATATTACACAAAATCTATCTTTCCAAAACTCCTCTTCGTATAATAGTTCTAAATATTCATACTTGGAAAACTTGCTTTCTTACTTTCTACCCTCTTGGTTTATGTAAGACCCATGCAACACCATTTCCATTCGTAGATCCTCTAACAATGCTGTACAAATATTTTAGCATTTCACAAGTATCATTCATACTACTCCCACAAATCCTTCTCACGGATTAGATTTGTCTACTTTTAGCTAATACTCCTCTTAGCATAGTAGAACCATGTCTTGTACAAAACAAGTCTTAAACTTGTATCGCAAGTCACTCCTTTGTACTCAACAAGATTCTTGCTTGATAAACAAGATTCACTCTCATACTAAACAAGACATACTATATGTGGACTACCATAGAGTACGACACTTAATCATTTTTCTCTATATAATCAAATATGGATACAAAAACTATTATCAAGACTAACTAATTCTCGATATAGCTACTTGAAAACTTGTTTTCAAAATTAACTCGTGAATTATTCTTATAGCGTTAGATTACTCAATTCTAGCCACTCGTGTATTACTAATACACAAAATAAGAATAACTAAATTCACCTCAATCCATTTCTAACTCACAAAGTTTTAAACACTCTTATGTTATGTAACTTCATATTGTGAGACACAATCTCTCAATATAAATCTCTCTTCGAGATTTATGAGTATAGAAATTTGACTAGCCCTCTTGACTAAATCCGCGCAAGGTAAATTTTACAACAATTGGAAAAGTTTCACAACTTCTCTACAACTTTGTTGCACACATCCAATTGTGATTATTAATGCTCTCATTAATCTTACCGCATTGGGTTTTCGTATCCAACATGATCTCAACACTATTTAGCACACAACTAAATTCTACTCAAAATAATATCATTTTGTTCTCATTGCTTTAGTTACATCAATCAGTACTTAACTTTCTTTTGATCCAATAGATGTCACTCACATTCTCATTACTTAAACCCAACATCATAGTAAAATTGAATGAGATAGCTTCGGCTGCTTATTCTTGACACATGGAGTTACTAAAAGAATCACAAACAATTCAACACTTAATTGTTGCTCCAAGAATCTTTTAAATGCTTGTTCCTAATGTTGAATAAAATGTAAATATACATTTTATATGTTTTGATAATGCGCTAAATTGATAAATATGTTAAGAATCATTTGTGTTTTGATTATGTGCTAAATTGATAAATGTATGAAAGAATTATTTTTGTATAAATAGTATTTTACTATTCATTGGATCGTAAATTATAGAATTATTTATACGTAAATGTTGATTCATATTTTGAGTATTTATTCTGTGAATTCACGAATAATATTATGTGCAAATATATATTGTGTTTGA
>CANYCX010415974.1:0-11765 GCA_948193385.1 Breynia disticha f. nivosa | reverse complement strand
TTAAGATGGGAAACATTAAACCATTGACAGGCAATAAAGGTCAAATTCGTCTAGATTGCAAGAAGGTGAACTAAGATGGAGATGATTTTTTTTTCTTTTCATATAAATTAAAATATTTATT
Organism: Breynia disticha f. nivosa; assembly: GCA_948193385.1. NCBI lineage: Eukaryota > Viridiplantae > Streptophyta > Magnoliopsida > Malpighiales > Phyllanthaceae > Breynia > Breynia disticha. Next base: position 11,644 of record CANYCX010415974.1, on the reverse strand, counting down.
TCATTCTTTGAAAGATTTATTTGAGGAAAAAAATGTGGACCTTTAGTGGTTTTTTAATTTGGGATTGTTTTGTGCTAATTTGTTTACATATTAAAGTGTACATTTTATTTTGTTAAATATTTTTTTTATCATTTCTCATTCAATAAAAATCTCACTTGATATTGTTAGTTGTTGACTCTCTCTACAAAAATTAGCTACAAGATATTCAATTTTATTTAGAAAATGTCTTGAAGTAAATATGAATAATTTCCATTAACATACATAACAAGATAGGTATGAGTTATGATATGTGTTAGGAGTTGGAAGAGTTACTAAGAGTATTTCCAACAGTATCTCAAACTTAAGTCTTTATTTATTTTATTCAATTCATTAATTATCGATACTGAAGATGAGTTTATCGTATTTAAATAAAAAATATTATAGATACTGACAAACACTAAAAATTCCCATTTTTACTAAATTATTCGATATTCACAAGACACCTTGGTTAGAATATATATTTAACCTAAGAATAAAAGTCGAGATACCTCGATAGAATTCAATTCTATAATGCAATAATAGTTATAGAAACTTAATTCTCAACTATAAACTATAGAAACCTTAATTTATTTAAGTCAGATTTTTCAATTCCATCAACAATAGGACAACATGTCGTTGACATTACGCTGACTGCTACCAATTCAATTGCTAAAAAATAATGGACACCCACAATTCTCAAATGACAACCTATTATCATAACAAACAAATTAAGAGTCTCTATCAATTCAATCAACATGACAATAATAAATTAAACAAATAAGATATTAAAACACAATTAAACAATTGAAGAACATAGTCTCATAATAAATTAATTAAACCTCAAAATATCTCAATTAGAATAAAAATTTAGTCTAACATGTTAAACTTAAAAAAATATATAATTTAATATTAAAGAAAACAATACTACCCAATTCGTTGTTGGCAGAATTCCACCAAACTAACCAAAATCGAGAGGATCGAACAAGAGGTGTTCAAAGCTCGTAAAAATATATTTTCAACAACCCTAGAAAGCTCCTAGCCACGTTCATGTTGTTAAAGTTTATGCCCCTCAGCATACATGTATGAACTTTTGAACAATTTAAATTGTGAATCTTTTAATACAAAATTAATTGGCTTGTGTAAGGCTTATAGTTTATATCATTATAAATCACTTTATATTATTCTACTTATCAGATGTGAGATATATTTTCAACACTTCCTTGCAAATGTAACTCGGTCAGGTCCACTATCTATCACTATTAGACCGGTTACACTCGTCTACAATTAATGGGTTTCATTACTAGGCCAAAGCCGAACGACTTGGTTAAGACATTTCAATACTCCAATATCATGTTTGCTCTTTTAGGAAATTTAACATCTCTGATACCATGTTAAAGTCTGTGAGTCATGCACATATGTGTGAGTTTATGAACAATACAAATTGTAAATCATCTAACACAAAACCGGTTGGTTTGTATAAGACTCACCGTCCATATCATTATAAATAACTTTATATTATTCACTTATAAGATATGAGATTCATTTCCCACACCTGTTTAATTTGGGCATGTGAGCCGTAGTATAAATCGGACCAAATCTCGTTTAGTGAAAATCAATCTCCAACGTGTTTTTTGGTTTGACATGCCTATCCTATGTTATACACCTCTAAATGATTGGAAGTTAATTTCTGGACAAATCAACATTCTGCTTTTGATATTCCATTTTTTTCTTATAATTTCTTGAAACATAAATATAAAATTATGCTTAAAATGTCAAAAGTAACACAAATGAACACTCAAAACACTATGAATTACGCAATAAAATTTGTCCAAAATATACACCCTAAATGAGGTTTAACATTAGAAATGCACTAAATATAAACCACTTCATCATGGGATGAGGTCCACTGAAAAGTAAACTCTACTTGTTTAATGAGAAGTTTATGAATGATAAGACGTGCCTCACTGTAAAATTTAATAAAATATTTATGAGTAAAAAAAATTAATAAAATATTGATATGATATATTCATAATCCTCATAAAGAGTTTTATGAGTAGGAATGATCTACATACAGATTGATTAGACTAAAGGTCATTAAAGTTGACAAGGCAAAAATTGCTAAGTGATTTTTTTTATGTGAGTCACTAAACTTGGAATTTTTGGTATTTCTACTTTCCAGGGTCATTGGAATATTACTTTGGATGGAATATGATTAGAGTCAAGATATTAATACATTAATTGAATATCATTACCAATAAGTTTTTATAATTATTTTTTTTTTCAAAATTATCAAAATCATGATATATTTAAGTGTGTATTCATTCTCTAAGATTACATGTTAGTTTTGAAACTCAGTCAATTAATTGTCTTATATGTAATTATCATGAATTATTATTCATAATTGGATTAAATAAAGTGCGTACGAATATAGGTATAATCAAATCGGACTGATCGCGAGCTATTAGGGTTCGAACTTGATTAAAGTTCTTCTGAGTTTGGTGTGAACCCCATTTTTAGAAAATTCATTTTCGAATAAATACAATTTTCGTACCTATTTTTTTTAAATAACAACTCAAATCATTTCAAAGGAATAAACATATATAGATATATATATAAAGTAGCACAAACATTTCATTAAACCAACCCCAATACAAAATAAATGTCAAAGTATGCGGAAGCGTTTGGTTTTCGGTTTAAAAGAATGCAAGTGCTAAAAGCCTATACTAACATGTGTATACAAAATGCAAAAGTATAAATCTCCAAAACCCCTAGGAGCCGACCTATCAGCAAGGTATCACACGTGCGAGCTCCGCCCAACGGATGTCCCAGTACCAACTGTTGTCACTCTGCACACATATATACAGCAAAATAAAGGTGAGTATAAAGAATACTCAGTAAGCGCATCCTTATAGTTATTATGTTGTATGCGCAGGGAACCTTCGGTCAAATACGATTGTGCACGCGTGACACAAAGCCGCATTCGTGCCTAACAATTCCCGCAATAAAATCATTAGGTGTTTAGACATTAATGTCAGGTCATATTCTATCATTTAAGGGTTAATATGTTCAGGAAACCATCCTAGCTCCTTTGTATACTTTAGATAAATTACATAACTTTTTTTTTTCAGGGAACACGGTCGTGCCCGATGAGCACGACCCACTGCTCTTCCTGCCCAAAACAACAGCTTCAGGCACGGTCATGCCAAACTGACACGACGTTGTGCTGAGCTACGGATTTAACCATTTACAATTCACATAATCATTCAATTCATCATATTTAACCATTTACAATTCCACACACTAACCCCAATCAAACAAACATTCATACCCATCCACACAAGCATCTAAGACTATCATACAACTCATACACAAGACATACCCTATCAAAGCAACTCACCACGACTTCCTTAACAACTTAACCAAACATCACACGTGCCATTTATCATCAACCTATCAATTAATCATTCAACACGAAATCAATCATATACTTTAAGGATCACAACCACAATCATAAACTCAACATAGCCATCGATCATTCTTTTTATATCATATACACAACATAACCATTATCTCACTTGTATCAAATCATAACACACTAACCTAAGAATAGATCATGAATGCATATGTATGCGAATGCCACAATGCAACATACAATGTCATGCTCCGGAGTCCTTACATTTCAAGAGAAAGTCCATTCTCTTTGCGCATATTGGCCACGAGGCCCCTGTTTTAATTGCGCTTTGGCCACAAGGCCCCATATCATATAAGAGAAAGTCCACTCTCATTGCGCGTATTTGACCACAAGGCCCCTGTTTTCATATAAGGAGAGTCCACTCCATTCGTGCATAATTGGCCACGAGGCCCCAACATGAACATACATAAAATGCTCATGCATATGTCCAAATGTTATGCCATTATCACATTTCACAATGTAAGTTCAACATGCCAAGTTCCATTCACCATCTTGCCCTAATGTTTCCATAAGAAAAGCTCAACACAAATAACCATCCCTCAACAATATAGTCATCAATCATACACCACCTTTCATCATATTAATCATAAACACATAACACATAGCATTAATCACTTCAATCAAGCATACAAGTTAAACCACTCACATTAGTAAGCATTCACATGCATAACATACACTTATATGTTTATCAAGCCTCCATTCATTTTAATTTTACATCAAGAAGCATCATACATACAAGAATCAACCATTAGCAAGCAAAACACAAGAAGTAATTGGCAAAGCCACTTACCTCGGGCTCCAAGACGCAATCCGTCGCCCGATTCCCGAGTCGGGTTCCGAATGTCGTTACCTACACACAAGTAATCGCATTTTCTATCATTCAACATGCAATGTACCTTATTTAAACCTCTCCCATTGATTTTTCCCCAAAATCCCATAACTTTCCTAATACCCTAATCTCTTAGATCTCACCAAAATGTATGTTTTAGGGTTAGAGGCTTATAGAATCATGAACTATATTAAAACCCTATCAAAACCCTACCAAATGTATCTATTTCCCATCACATTTCCGTTCAAGATTGAAGATTTACCTTCTTTCCTGTTATTTTGAAACCTAGAGGGAGGAAGGCTCGATTTGAGGCTGAATGTTGTGTTAATCAGCTGGAAAATCGAGGTTTGTTGGTAGGTTTTATGTTTGGAAGACTCTAGGGTCGTGGTTTGAGAGTTTGGAAAGGTTTGAGTGAAGAAAGAAGGAGTTTTGAGTAAATAATGAAGAAAGTCGCACGGTTCTGTCTTGATACAGATGTCGGGCACGACCATTGGCACGGGTCGTGCCTCAAGTCGTGTTCCGCCTTTTCTCGCACGGTCTGGGCACGGCTCGTGCCCACGACTAGTGCCAACCTTTTCTAGCAGCGACAAGCACGCCCATGGCACGATCGTGCCTCACCCGTGCTCATCTGTTGCTGCTGTGAATTTTCAGCAGAATTGGCAGTTTTTATCTTCAGTTTCCACGCTTACTTTCCGTCTAATTAATTTCAACAATTTTCAGGGCGTTACATTTTGCCTGTTTACAATCAAGTCTGTTCGTGAACAAAATGTTATGTTCGAATAGGTAAATGAGTCGAGTCTGAATAAGGTAGTATCCGCCACGAAAGTACGCAAACATGGTTGTTTAACGTCCGTGAATAATTAAACTTGATTACAAATATGTATTATCAGAATATGTATATGATTTATTTAAAAATGAATTATTATCAGAATAAAATTATATTTTGTTAATATATATAAAAATTATAATAAATCTCACTATATTAATTAAAACTAATAATTTTATTATATAAAAAATAAAAATTTAGTAATATTTGATAAAATATGTTAAATTTTAATTTTACATCACACAAAATTGTATTTTAATCTTTGTTTAGCAAACTTATCCATAAGTATTTCTAATAAACTGGTAGAGTCTGCATCTTAATTTTTCCTTCAAGTCAATGTCTCAATGACTAGCAAAAACAGTATTAATATATATAAAATTAAGTTAATATATTTCATTTGGACAAACCTCGCAATTATTATCTCTTAAATCATTGGACCTTTGGAAAAACCTGGAAAATAAGAATTATATATATAAATTGATGCATGGCAGCCATACATGTACCCAAAAAAAAAGGCCCCGACTTCATCAAAACTGCACGACAGAAAAAAAAAATCAAAATATATGCAATTTGATTTATGAACACACACATTAAGATGGCTTGACAAATGGTGAGGAATATTTCTAGCATGTCAGTTTTGGATTCAAGAAATTCACAATGTTGATGAAGTCCAATTAATATTTAATACACCAAACACCCTATATTTCTATTTATGGCAGTCATTAAAAACAAAAGTAATGAAAATAAAATACAAAACCAATTTATCACACGTTTTTCTGATCATTTACCACCACATGCAATTTTTCTTATCAAGAATGTTACATTGTTGGTCAAGTCTAATTAATCCAACACAAACCCTATCTATAAATATCACCATCATCAAATCCAAAAATCACACAAAAAAAGGAATACAGAAGACGTTTTACACTAAGCTTAGCGTTCTCTGCAATTGAAATTCTCAAACTAAACCATGGATTCACGTAAGTTTTGTGGCATGATGATGCTTTTGCTTGCTCTTTCTTCTGCTACCTCATCATCGCTTTCCACAACTTACTACGACGATGTTTGTCCAAATGCTTTGCCAACGATCAAGCGAGTTGTTGAGGCGGTTGTTAAGGAAGAGCCCAGGATGGGTGCTTCTTTACTTCGAATGCACTTCCATGATTGCTTTGTTAATGTAAGTGCAAAGACTAGATTTTCTGCATGCATGTTTCGACGTTATTGTTTGAATGTACAGACATTTATGAATTTGTTTAACCTGTAAACTTAGGGATGTGATGCATCTATTCTCTTGGATCCAACTCCAACCATTGATAGCGAAAAGTTGGCTGCTCCCAATTTCCGTTCTGTTAGAGGGTATGAAGTGATCGATAAAATTAAGTCTGCTGTGGATGAAACTTGTGGACTTCCTGTCGTCTCTTGTGCCGATATCTTAACCGTTGCTGCTCGTGACTCTGTGGTTGCTGTATGTCTAATCTATTGAAGTTAGTGAATCTCTTTAACTATTATGATCATATATTTTTAATTTGATGTAAAAATTATTATGCAGTTAGGGGGTCCAGCATGGTCTGTACGACTAGGAAGGAGAGACTCCACTACAGCTAGCAAAACGAAAGCAGAAAAAAACCTTCCTTCATTTAAACTAGACGTTCGTGGACTAATAAAGAATTTCAAGAAGCAAGGTCTTAATGAAAGAGATCTTGTGGCTCTTTCTGGAGGCCACACTATTGGTTTTGCACAATGTGGGGCTTTCGTTGATAGGATCTTCAATGACACCAATATTGATTCTAAATTTGCACAAGTACTTCGACAAAGTTGTCCACCCCTGTCAACCCTTGTATCTTTCGATGCAACGCCTGATCGCTTTGATGTTTCCTATTTTACAAACTTGGTTAAAAAGGAAGGGCTTGTCCATTCTGATCAAGCACTTTTTAATGGTGTTACGACTGATAGGCTTGTAAGAACATATGCTTCGAGTCGACAGGCTTTCTTCTCAGATTTTGCTAGGTCTATGATTAAGATGGGAAACATTAAACCATTGACAGGCAATAAAGGTCAAATTCGTCTAGATTGCAAGAAGGTGAACTAAGATGGAGATGATTTTTTTTTCTTTTCATATAAATTAAAATATTTATTTCATTCTTTGAAAGATTTACTTGAGGAAAAAAATGTGGACCTTTAGTGGGTTTTTAATTTGGGATTGTTTTGTGATAATTTGTTTACATATTAAAGTGTACATTATTTTGTTAAATATATTTTTTTTATCATTTCTCATTCAATAAAAATCTCACTTGATATTGTTAGTTGTTGACTCTCTCTACAAAAATTAGCTACAAGATATTCAATTTTATTTAGAAAATGTCTTGAAGTAAATATGAATAATTTCTATTAACATATATAACAAGATAGGTATGAGTTATGATATGTGTTAGGAGTTGGAAGAGTTACTAAGAGTATTTCCAACAGTATCTCAAACTTAAGTCTTTATTTATTTTATTCAATTCATTAATTATCGATACTGAAGATGAATTTATCATATTTAAATAAAAAATATTATAGATACTGACAAACACTAAAAAATCCCATTTTTACTAAATTATTCGATATTCACAAGACACCTTGGTTAGAATATATATTTAACCTAAGAATAAAAGTTGAGATACCTCGATAGAATTCAATTCTATAATGCAATAATAATTATAGAAACTTAATTCTCAACTATAAACTATAGAAACCTTAATTTATTCAAGTCAGATTATTCAATTCCATCAACAATAGGAAAACATGCCATTGACATTACGCTGATTGCTACCAATTCAATTGCTAAAAAATAATGGACACCCACAATTCTCAAATAACAACCTATTATCATAACAAACAAATTAAGAGTCTCTATCAATTCAATCAACATGACAATAATAAATTAAACAAATAAGATAGAAATTGAATAAATATTAAAACACAATTAAACAATTGAAGAGCATAGTCTCGTAATAAATAAATTAAACCTCAAAATATCTTAATTAGAATAAAAATTTAGTCTAATATGTTAATCTTAAAAAATATATATAATTTAATAATAAAGAAAACAATACTACCCAATTCGTTGTTGGCAGAATTCCACCTAAATGAAGAGGATCGCACAAGAGGTGTTCAAAGCTACGTAAAAATATATTTATATATAGGTTTCCACGGTTTTCAACAACCCTAGAAAGCTTCTAGCCACGTTCATGTAGTCTACGAGTCTGAGCATACGTGCTTGAACTTTTGAACAATTTAAATTGTGAACTCTTTAATATAAAATTAATTTGATTGTATAAGGTTTACAGTCTATATCATTATAAATCACTTTATATTATTCTACTTATTAGATGTGAGATATATTTCCAACATTTCCTCGCAAGTGTAACTCGGTCAGGTCTTTACTAGGCGAAAGAGGAACGACTCGGTTAAAAGATTTCAATACTCTAATATCATGTTTGCTCTGTTAGGATATTTAACATGTCTAATACTATGTTAAAGTCTGTGAGTCATGCACACATGTGTGGGCTTATCTTATGAACAATACAAATTGTGAATCATCTAATACAAAACTAGTTGATTTGTATAAGACTCACCATCCATATCATTATAAATCACTTTATATTAGTCTGCTTATTAGATATGATATTCATTTCCTACAACTGTTTACTTTCATGTGAGCCGTAGTATAAATCGGACCAAATCTCGTTTAATGAAAATCAATCTCCAACGTGTTTTTTGGTTTGACATGCCTATCCTATGTTATACACCTCTAAATGATTGGAAGTTAATTTCTGGACAAATCAACATTCTGCTTTGATATTCCATTTTTTTTCTTATAATTTCTTGAAACATAAATATAAAGTTATGCTTAAAATAATCTTATAATTTCTTGAAACATAAATATAAAATTATGCTTAAAATGTCAAAAGTAACACAAATGAATACTCAAAACACTATGTATTAGTCAATAAAATTTGTCCAAAATATACACCCTAAGTGAGGTTTAACATTAGAGATGCACTAAATATAAACCACTTCATCATGGGATGAGGTCCACTGAAAAGTAAACTCTACTTGTTTAATGAGAAATTTATGAATGATAAGACGTGTCTCACTGTAAAATTTAATAAAATATTTATAGTAAAAAAATTAATAAATAAAAATTAGTAAAATATTGATGTGATATACTCTCTCCGTTCCATTTTAAGTGTCAATTTTTTGTTTATTACACATTTTAAGAAACCTTATTTAATATAGCAACTTTTACAAATTTATCCTTGTATTGGAATTATACAAAAGAGTGTGATTGGTCATGAAGTAAATATTTATTGGGAATATAAGCTTCTATCATTAATAAATGAGGGTCTTTTAGTAACATTATTTTGAAAAATTAGTTTGTGACATTTATTTTGGGACAACCAAAGTACACTTTTGTGACACTTAAAATGGGACGGAGGGAGTATTCATAATCCTCTTAAAGAGTTTTATGAGTAAGAATGATCTACATACAGATTGAGGGCAAATTACCAATGTAATGTTCAAAAAAAAGATAATTCTCAATTGAAGGTGAAAATAAAAATATTTACCAAAAAGAAGTGAAAAAAAAATATTTACCAAAGAGAGATTTTTTTTAAAGAATCCAATCCCATCGGCCATACTAGTGGAATACCACTCTTTATTCGAATCCATGTGCAATTAATGGTGGCCAATTATTACACTAATGATTATAAGTATAATTTAATCAATCATTACATTCATTATAATATTACCATCATTACTTAATTATTACTTCTAATAATTTAAAATCAAAATTCTTAAACCTAATACAATTAAAATCTCCAATTATATTTCATTTAAGTAATAATATTAATAATAATAATAATAATAAAAAATAAAATATTATGAAAATATAATAATATTAAAAAACTAAGAATATATTAAATAATGTACACATATTTTTATTGATCGTAACAGTTGTTTCTACTAACAACCGTTCTAAGACCGGCATCGTGGCGTCGTTGGCGTCTCTGTGTCTCCATTTGCACGTCGTCTGGTCCAGGGGGACGAAGATAATCTGGTCTTGCTTGGACATTAGTTGAAGGATCCATTTGAGTTGCCATGAAAAAAGAGTCGAACGATTGGCGATGCGCGAATATGGTCCTTCAAGTTTTTCAATTATTACAATTTCTTTAATTATCTATTTAATTATTATTTAATCATTAACCCTAATTATTAAACTATTAAAACTAATTAATTTAATTTAAAAAAAATTAAATAATAACTTAATAAAATTATTTCATATCATTAGTTATTTAATTTAAAAATAATAATTAATAATTATAAGTATAATTATTTTAAATAATTAATAATAAAATAAAAAAAAATTATAATTACATATTATTATCATAAAAATGATAGTAAATAATAATAATAATAATAAATATATTTTTTTAAAATAATAATAATAATAATAATAATAATAATAATAATAATAATAATAATAATAAATAATGGAAAGTTTGGATTTGGGCAATAATGATTTGAGTGGCAGTGTAAAGGAGACAATAAGAATGAGTAATTTAATTGTGTTGAATTTAAGTAATAATAAATTTTCTAGAGTAGTTCTATATAAGGTAGGTGATTTGAGGAAATTTGTTGGTTTTGAATCTTAGTAATTGTAGATTTTCAGAAAAGATTCCGATGAGTATCGGGAGTTTATTGAAGCTTAATATATTGAATTTGAGTGACGAGCTACGGAAAAATTACCAAAATGATATATAAAAATGTTCTCAATTAAAAGTGAAAAAAATAATTACTAAATAAAAATATAATATACAAAAATATTAAAATTATGTATATCCACTATTTAAAAATATTACACAATATTATTAAATCTATAACATAAATTAAATATAATCAAAATAATAAAAAATATGTTAAAAATATAATATATTTAATTTATATTTAATCTATTAAAATTATATGTATTAAAAAAATTAAAAACTTTTAACAAAAAAAAGATAAAAGCATGCATAAAACATGCAAGGTTTATAACACATTTACAACATTATAGTTTGAGTTTTGCAAAAATATACTTATCTCAAACTTATTTTAAAAATGCCCACTTTTTTTAACATGATTGTCTTAATGCCAAGATTTATTATTAAGGACAAAATGGGAAAGTCAGAAAAGAATCTAATCTCTCCTTTCCTCATTAAGTTCAAAAAAGTTCAAATAAGTTCACGAGTTTGAAATAGTTAATGTGATTTTTTTATTTTTATTCATTTCAATTTGTTTTTATACCATTTATTAAAAATCGTGCAATTTAGTCTGTATTCGTCAATTGTAAACAAAATGATCAATAATGTTCATTTGTCTTAAAAAAAAGCTTATTTATAAACATGTTCTTTTAAGAAATCTTCAAATTAGAACATTTATGTCCAATTTTCATCAATTATGTTCAACCTCATTTCCT
>CANYCX010415949.1:0-32923 GCA_948193385.1 Breynia disticha f. nivosa | reverse complement strand
AATCATTCAAAGTCAATCAATGACATGAAATCATTACATTCCATGATGCATACAATTCACATAAATCAATATCATACAACTTCTCACAAAAACACATAATTCATCATTTCCAAACATTCAAAATTTTAAACAAAACAGTCATATAGACACATAAACCTAAAAACCGCGCTCGAGTTGCTTACCTTGAATCTCACTTCCTTGTCTGGAAACCAGAACCTCCTGTCTCGTCAGGTTTCGATCCTCCTAAAATACATTTAAATCTTACATTAATTTCTTATAAGCGATTACAATTCGCTAAATTATAATTGAATGATATTTTACATCTATATGCATGTATGTTATATACTCTTTAATTTTCTCTTTCCAAATTCATTAATTACTACCTAACCTTCATTCCCTCATTACTCACCATACCTTCCCTTCATTTAATTCACCAACTTCTCACTTAATATTCCCTACTAACTTACATATTTATCTAATTAAGATAGAATACCACAATTCTATCCATTCCACAACCAACCAATCCATTGCTTTCTCCGACTTCCTTAACAAACTTCTTAACCCATTTTCTTAAATATGAAATTACATCCATCCTTCTAATCACCCAATCAAATTGGCTATGCAACTAACCTTAGAAAAGACCAAAGAACATAACCTTAACATCAAAACTTCAAACCAAACCTAAGTTCACTATTTCCAATTTTCGTCACTTTTGTCCATTCCACTTAAAACTCTATTTTTAACCACTAAAACCTTATATTAACCCTAGAAATTGCTACCCAAGGTTACTACACATCCATACCGATCAATCAAACCTATTTTCACTAAATTCCGACTTAAATTCAATGAAAAATTCACATGGAAACATCAAACCCTTTCGAAAACGTGATTTACCATATTCCAATCGTAAAAACTTACCAAATCAAGCTTTTGATTCAATCCTACGACCTCCAAACTCCAAGACTCGATGAATTCTAGCTTGGTTAAGGTTTTTTGAACTTTGGTTTCAGTTTTGGAAGGGTTCACTTATATGGTGTGTGGATTAGGAAGGAATGGAAAGAGATATATATATATATAAACATTAGAAATGTCGGTTTTGCCCCCGATCTTACATCGCTATCTTCTTTTTCACTTTCTCTCTCCTGGTCCCACTTTACATTCCCGTTTTTAATTCTTAACACTCCCTACACTCTTTCATTCATCACATTCAATTAAAACATACACAAAAATATTACCATTCATGGATCAACAAAATTTGAATTTATAATTAAGCCAAGCCTATTATGGAAATAATGTTTAAAGACTAACTAGGATTAAACCCTATGACAGGCTTGGATCGACGCCCAATAGGCTCATCAAAAGAACAGTCTCGTAAAAATCCTAACATATGCTAGTCGTCTTTGTGCTTTTGGACACTCCAGCAAAAATTCTATTTTTTGCAATTTCAATAATATGTAACAAAAATACATAAACATCAAAATTGCATAACGTATGTAACAACATGAATTAAACACATAAAACATGTTAAACATGTAGAAGAACATATGAATGCACAAAAAGAATCAACCAAGAATCAACTTTGCACATGCACACCGAAACACTACACATACTTTGCATTAAAACAAATTATAATGCCTAAAATGATTTTACGTATTATTAAACCAATTAGTGTGCACGATAAACAAAATTTTAACATTGAAATCAAATATGCCCTAGAATTATTTTATCATTTTTAATCAAATAGAACACACTTTGGTCGAACTAAAATACCTAACAATCAACTTTAGGCATTTAATATCTAATTGACTAGCAATTAGGGTTTACCAATGAATTAATCAACATGATCAAAATATTTAGATCTGAATTATTAGCCCTAAAACATTTCAAATCTATTTTTAATCATTAAATTACGTTCATGATCATTCCTATGTTATTTTGACCCAATTGATCATGATCAAGTTAATTTTGAATACAACCATTAAAACTCATAAACACAACCTTAAAACCATATATAAATAATTTTTAATACCCATCAAGTTATTAGAACTAGTTTACACAATGAACAAACATGAAACATACTTAACAAAAAATTTCAGCATTCGTATTTCATGTTATGGCCGATCGTATTCACAGTTTCAAGGCATCAAACACGCTTAAAATAATGCAAGGTGGCTCTGATACCATTGTTAGATTTCATATGACTTTATTCCACATTAGAATGGTGGAAAAACTTTGCAAAATCACACAAAAATAGCCATATGAAAACGCCAACCAAGATCCAGCATTTATACATTAACTAGTTAGCTAGTTTAGAGTATCTACAAAAGTGTGCTCCATTAAGGGACTGAGAAATGAACAACAGTAGAATCAACGTCAATCCATCTTACAGGTGGTTAGCTAACCTCCTACCCTACCCAAGTATTTGTGCAAAATATCAAATAGTCTATCCCTATCCTCACTCAACAATCGAAAATGAAATATGTGGAAATGATAAGGACGACTCTATAATGAAAATGGTGAAATCAGTAGGTTGTGTGAACCAGACTAAAACTGAACTTTATGTGATATCTCTCCTAGATTTAGAACAAAGACATTGGCTAGAAATGCTAACTATTAGAGTGGGCCATCTCCCTCTACATCTCCCTCCAACTCTAGAGCTCACACATGTGGAGAAAGATCCTAAATGCTTGTATCTTACGACGATAGAGTGCCCAATGTCTGCAAAAAAGAATATGTATGTGCACAATTTGTAGGTGCCCTCATAGATGAGCATGATATATGAGGGAAGGTGTAGGTAACAACCTTATCATCAACTCCTAGAGTGAACTAGCCATTTTTAACATCACAAAATGCTTGTGTTGTTACCAAAAATGGTCTCACCAATATCAAAGTTCGCTCCTCACTCTAGGCATCCATCACTGTAAAATCAACATGAAATAAAAGATTATCAACATAGACTAACACATTCTCAACAATCCCTGTAGCCATTATCACAGACTTATCTGCCACCTGGAGAGGCATTATAAATTCTTGAAGCTTAACTCCCTATAGCTCATAAAATATTATGTACGACCTTAAATTTATGCTTGACTTATTATCAACCAATGATTTACCCACAAACATTTCATTGAGATAGATGGGGATAGAAAAACTCCCTAGGTCTGGTAGTTTAATTGGGATCAGAGGAGTGTTTATGAAATTTCTTGCATTCTTATTGATTTTGTTTTCCAACTTATCCTCCATGTCCTGTGGTGATGTGACTGATTCAACATCCAAACTCACTGGGTATCCTCCCTCCAAGCTCGCATGTTTCTCTGCCCTCACCATAGACTTGTACGGGGCAGACGCCTCCTTAAAATGCAAACCAATGACATTTATCTATTCTTTAGGATTCTTTTTGGTATTGCTCAGAAAAGATCCATATAGCCTCGTGCGATGCTGTTTTGCCATTTGGTTCATTTAGAACTTGAGATTTTTAAAAATGTTTTATAAATCTCGATTATGACATTTTAAGTCCTTCCCCTCCTCTCTTCTCATTAATCCTTTATCTTATCTCTGCCAATTACTTGAGTTGTCACCATTGGAATTGGAAGGCAAAAACCACTAGAATTAGAGAATTGTGGATTTCTCGTGTGTGGTGGCTAATAGGTAGGATTTTTGTTCAAAAAGGGGTTGTTCTGGAGGGTTATGGTAGAAGGATGGAGGTGAATACAACTGTGACTGATGCGATGAGTAGGAAGATTGATATAATGGTTGATACAGAGTTGATATGAGGGTGGTGGCTGATGGGAGTAAGATGGATGGTAGGAGTGAGATTGTTGATAAAATTGTCTAGGTGGATTTGGCTAATGGAATGGTGGTCTCTAATTAATATACTCCATCTTTTCTATAGGTGGGCTCGAGGAGTAGGTGTATTTCTAGTCATCATAAGAATAGGACGTGTAGTGGCATGTCTCTGTTGAGTGACTGCCTTCACACATCACACAGTGCATTGGTTTTAGTACTAGACGACCAATGATAACTTGCTCTTTAAGTAACCTCATGATCTCCTTAATTTTCTTTCACTGGATCATTATTTGCTCCTCAAGCGAAGTAATGTGGTCCATCTATTGCGTAGTCGATGACTAGGTAGTTGAGGTCTCGTAGGTCTGTCAACTCATGGGGCGTAATCGCTTAGTTCCATGTATTCCTCTAGGCTTTTGTAATCTTGATCTGCCAGATACTGAATCCAATGCTTGTTTTGTCTCTAGAGTAAGCCTATTATAAAAATTATTGACTCGCAACCACAACTTCAACTCTTAATAAGGACATTTACAGGGGAGTTCTTTGAAGCATTCCCACATCTCGCCTAAGTTCTCCTGAGAGTACTGCATGAAATTTGTAAACTCTGCTTGCAGTCGTACTGACCTCATAAGTGAGCAGTATTTCTCGAAGAAGTAATGGCAGAGATGATCCTAATTCTCGATCGAGTTGGGAGGTAGACTACATAGCCACGAACATCCATCATCCCTATGCAAGAAAGGAAAGAGTAGTAGACGTTTCGCATCCTCAAAAATACGGTTGATATTAAAAGTATCCAAAATCTCCAAAAAGTTTGCAATGTGAAAATTTGCATCCTCATACAGCTTCCCTCTAAATTGTACCTGACTCTAGACCACCTGGATTATTTGAGATTTAATTTCATAATTATTTTCCTAAATCCTAGGCCTAGTCACAGCCTGACCCATCCCATAAATGGGTTGTCTAGCATAATCCATAATTGTTGTGGCCTAAACCTATATGAAAAATCAAATAAAAGTAAACAAAAAGTGAAAACAACATAGAAAAATAGACAGAATGGGCCCTCTAACATCATAACTCAAACACTACAGCAAAACAGCTAATTTTCCCGGCAACAGTGCCAAAAATTTGTTGTGGTCTAAACCTATATGCCAACTTATGTGCAAGTGTGGGCAATCAAGTGATATGAGTGAGAAGAATTCAACCCAATTATCGTACCAAAAGGAAAACAACTAATCATTGTTCTAGTTCTCGCTACTTATTAAAAGTCTAGTCAAATTGAAAGTTGAGTTTACCTAAAACTAAAACTACTTGAATTGAAAGCAATATTCTAAACAAAGCGAATTAAACCAATTTAACTAATCCAAGTTAAAAAAAGTAAAACTAATCAATGAAAAGATTAAAAACGTCAATCAAAATCAAACTACAACATAATGAATCAAAGAAGCATTAAACTAAACCATTAAAATAAATCAAAATTAAATTCTCATTACTTCATTACTAAAACATCAATAAAAAAAGATTCAAACACAAATTCAACAATAAAAATCAAAGACCCAAACTACTACACCAATGAAAGCATAAACTAAACATCAAACATCAAAGATCCAACCATAAAAACAAAAACCCAATACCAAATCAACTGCAACAACATCAACTATTTAGAATCCATAGAAATCAATGCAAAAATTGAAAGAAAAGTAATAAAACTAAAAAATCTTCCATGCAAAAAGCTTATAGTAACCTCTAATCCACCATCAATCATAAAACCTGCAATAAAATAGTAAAGGAAATCAAAAATTGAAATCTGAAATCAAAATAAAGTAAATAAATAGAAGATACTTCAAAAAGGGAGGAGAAAACTATCCTAATTGTTGTAATAAAACCTAATTTAAAACCTCATGCCTCCATGAAACCCCCAAAGACTCTCTTTATAAGTCTCCACACAAAAAACACATTGTTCGAATTCTTGACATGGGCATGTCGAATTCCACATGGGTCGTGCTCTGTATTTTTTATTAAGTAACATGGTGCCCACACATCCAGCAAACCCCCATTTTGAGTTCACTACAAATCTTATTCAGCACTGTCCCTGTGTTGGTGAACACAGTCACTGTGCTGTGTAAAAATACTTATCACAATGGGCATGTTCTCGCACAGTAAGTCGTGTGGAAGTAATGGGCATGATTTGTGCACAACATGACTTGTGCTGCTCTAACACATGAGGCGTGTTGACACTGTTCATGCTCAAATATCTCCAAAAATATCTGTAGTTCTTTCTGCAGTTGTAGCAAATCAATATAAATTATTGATTCAGAAATCAATTTCATGTAAAAACAATCAATAATCTATAAAGATATGATCTATTCTACGAGAAAGTATCACATTCAAAATGTATAAGATTTTTCAATTAATTCCAATTTTAAATATGATCTTCAGGGAAATTTGGCTAAGATGCATGTATGATATACAATTTAAAGTGTGAAAATATCCTCATATTATGCGCGCACAAATGGTGCGCCCCAATACTCTGGTTTTCTATTTTCATATTAAACTAAACCTCACATACATATATTATTAGTGATAGCCTTTACCCCAATCATTGTTGTATACATTGTTTTGATCAATGAATTAGGCATTTATTTCATCTTATGTATTTCTATGCATATATATATTTATAAAATTATGCATGAATGTTGTTTTAGTGTAAGTTATCATGTGTGAGTCATATGGTTGTAAGACCTTGAAACATATGAAAATTCCTTCTAAATATCCCTTGTTGGTCATTATTGTGGGAATAACAAATGAGCTAAGACTATATGCTCTCTCTGATATCTTGAGTTTTGTATTACATATCATAAGGATATGTGTGTTTATCATAGATCATAAATACAAGTTTGAGTCATGGTATCTAGATTAGTTCTACACGTAAAAACATTACATGAAACATGAAATAAATGGTTCTCATTGCAAGTCTTACACTAGAATTCTTAGACCTAAAATTTTTACAAAACTGTAGATGAATTATTTAGTACTTTGATATACACCTAAAGATCTTTGACCTTATGATCCCTGATAAAAAAGTCACAAATTTTCCTCTAATTTCTTTATTTAATTCCATTCTATGTGTACACACATTGCTATGTGAAAATTGAACTTTGATAATTTACCATTGTGCTTTAGAAACTCTCTAAGGTATTTATATTCCTTGCAATTGCATATCCTTTATCTTTGCAATCATTTAATTAGTTAAACATTTTAAATATCTAAACATATGCACATTTTTTTATCTATACATATAAATAAATATGCATAATAGGGACATGTTGTACAATTGACGATCTTTAAGGTAGAGTACCAATAGTGGAAGGAAAAGTACTATTTTTGAAAACATTCCAAGCGAAAATAAATAGGCTTTCATGAGATCATATTAAAATCAGTGATTGTATGAAAAGTAGACCAGGAAGGAGTCATAGAATTAAAGAAATTGATAACTTTGTATAGGAAGAAATGGATATCTTTCTTAAACAAAATATAAGTAACTAGGTAATAGCATCGTATACTCATAGTCGTTGAATGGTTCGTGGTCTGGCTACAAAGCTTTTACTATCTACATGAATGACTTAAGGGAGCTTGCACGTGTGAAAAATAGATTTGTCATGTAAGAGTGGGAGATGTTATAATTAGCGAGTTTGCTCATGACGAGTTGAGTGGAACCAGGACCAAATAATATATATTAAGTATTTTAGTCTATAGTGTAATTGAGTATTAACATAAGAATTTATTAAGTAATAAGTTCAACCTATATAAGGTTAAAACCCTAATTTCCTAATTCAGTATTGAGAAAACGAAAAATTTTCTCTAGTGAAGTTTCTCCTCCTCTTCTCCTAGTCACAAACCTATAATAGAGAAAATTAAGTGTTTTTTACTCATAGATCATTCAACGTAGATGGTACAACACGGTAGAACAGGTTGCGTGCGTAACCTTCTCCTCAGCATTCGTGCTTTATAGTTGCAGGTGACCAACAACGTCATATTTTCGAGGTATCTTCGTCATTCTGCTGCGCTAACAAGGTTAACATTTATGTTTATGCGATTTACATTTATGCATTAATGTATATTGCATTGTGTTAAGATCTCCTTCAATTTTGAATGAAATTGGACGTAAATTTTCGAAAATGTTTGTCGTAAACTTTCTCGTACCAAAATTATGTATTTTCCGACAAAATTTGTCCATTTGCTTTCTTTCAAAATGCGACCAACATAGTTGAAATTCCTAGCACCTTCAATGTCACTTTTCCAACAAAATTTATTATTAATTAATATTTCTAAAAACATTAATTTGTAATTATTTCAAAAACTTTTTGTCCGACAAAATTGGTCGAAATCTTCTTGATTAAAGAAATTAATTGGAAACGGCTCGTTATTTCTACGGTATTTTCTTCTAACGTAGTATTTGTTAAAATAATGCTTATAAAATAGAGATGAGATGGTTTTCGATCGAGATAAGAAATGTTTAAGATAAAATAAGAATACATTTCAAAAATATTTTTCAAGTGTTTTTTTAACCATTTCCAAGTGTTTGTTTTTCTGTTAATTTTATTGGAATGGAGAGAGTAAGAAAAATAAGAGATTCATTTAATACAACTAACCGAGGATGCTTATCTTGACATTACATCAAGATAGTCATATCTTGCAAAAGCAAGATATTCAATCCTGTACATATTTTAACAAACATCTTGAAAAACTGTAATATACACTTTTTATTCTATCCCAGACATCTCGATTGTTAACAAACACCATCTAAAGAGATGAATATATTTTAAAGAAAGGCTTAATTTATGAAGTTTCCGGTGAAATGAGGGGTACACAATTGTAGCTTTAGTTGTGCGACTGATGGATCAAAATTGCGTTTGGTTTCACACGTAAATATGGTGAGTTTGTGCATGTATTGGAAGTATGAGCCACATGCAACATCTGTCATTCTTGTTTGATTATTCTTCCTATTATCTGTACAATACCAATAGTTTACTCCAAAAAGGGACATCTGGGTTCTGAAATTATCTTCTATCCATGCCAACAACTGAACCCATCGAGGTCCCTCTTCACTAATATTTCAAACTGAGTTCGTCAACACAGCTTTCAAAAAATTCATCTTTTGCAGAGAAAGATTGCGTTAATCTCTCCACTTGGTCCTCTAAATACGCCTCTCATGTTTCTCTCTATTGGGTTCTGTTGAGGCTGCAACCATTATCATTTCCTGAATCCAACCATCAAAGATAATTAGTTCTACTATTATATTATTACTGCAATTTTATATTTATAAAAACAAACACTACGCTGTGATTTTACAGAAAAAGCACGAATCCATATTTTTTGATAAGTAATTCTATAAAATGATCCCTCAAAATATTCCATTTAAGCGATAAAATTGTAGGTTGGTAGTCGTCAAAAAGTATTGGAGGACAACTATGTGACCTTAAACCAAACGAAGACCAAATTTTTTTTTAGTGCATTTGGTTTGGTTTCGTTTGGCCGCATCTTCTCCACCTGACTCTTTTCTTCTCTTTGATAATTAAAAATTGCTTCATTTTTGTTCCATTAACTACTATTTTTTTCAAAACCAATATTAATGTTTCGGACATTTTCCTACACTCATAAATTTTATTAGATTTGAATTTTAAAAATAAATTAGTAATTCTCTTCGTAACTTGTCTTTAATGGTTACAAATTTCCTCTTTTGATTTAGTTTTTATCAAAATAAAGCATTATATAATTGATGATTAATTTAATTGATGAAAACTGCCAACTCAAAACAATGAATAAATATATAAACACAAAAAGAAACAAAAATTATTCAATAATAATACAGAACCACAAAATAGGTCCCGTGCTTGATTAGTTGATGCCAGGGCATTAAACTTTCTAAAATCACCAAAATCTCCATGAATTATATAAAAGATCATAACCCAGTGCATGGGCAACATGGTCATTTGGGCAGGCAATTAATACAAGTCTTATGATCAAATCGCAGTTATATAAGGGCAATAATCCTTCGTCTCTTCACAACCATACCGACGAGACTCCATCTCTGTCGTTGTGCTGTACACTAGCCTATTACTATTTCAAGTAAAGTACTTCAACCACTCTGGTGTGTATCAGCAAAACACTAGTAATTTTAGACCAAAAGACTTGTCACATAATAGCTCTACCAAAATTATATCTACTATTGCTTATGCAATATATTATTTTAACCATATAATATGAAGGAAGATGACAGAAGCTTCTGCAACCGGCACGTTCGAGATCCATGCCGGTCGTTTGCGGAGAGGTGCAGCCGCCTGGTGAAGGAACAAAGGGCAAGGTTCTACATTCTCCGGCGATGTATTATTATGTTGGTCTGCTGGCATGAGTATGGTGACCCATAATTGCTAACTAATTAGTCACCATTTAAAAGTTTTGTTTCAATTTTAGCTTGCGCTGATCTTAGGAATTAGTGGTAAA
Source organism: Breynia disticha f. nivosa (assembly GCA_948193385.1). Taxonomy (NCBI): domain Eukaryota; kingdom Viridiplantae; phylum Streptophyta; class Magnoliopsida; order Malpighiales; family Phyllanthaceae; genus Breynia; species Breynia disticha. The sequence continues at coordinate 22,639 of CANYCX010415949.1, read as the reverse complement.
ATAATATCCTTAGGCATCGTGTATATTAGCATACACATATGAGAGGTAAGAAAAAAAGTGTTTTTTCTTTGTAGATAATTAAACAATATAGCCTATGTCCTCTTTTTGTTGCTTTTTCATTCACTTTGGACATTCCCTCTTGTGATATGAATATAGTGGAAGGAAATGTTAGTAAAACAGCTTCTTATGTAAAATGAAAAAGTCCATGATCATAGTTTACATTACTTGGAACAATTGTTTCTTCGTTGTTTTAAACATATGAAGAATTATATTTTTTAGTCACTGGAGGTTGAAAGTTCAAATCTAAACAAAATGACTCGTTAAAAAAATGTCTCATTTTTAGTTTCCTTCCCTCATTTTAAACAAATTTTGTCTTTATTTTAGCTTTCTCCCATTGATTTGCATTAGAAATGGAAGTCATCAAGACCAAAATGCAGATTGATTGGCTGACGTAGATTTCATATGTAGCTCACTTGGGTAACAATAGAAGTTCACTGTTGCTTAATAAATGGCCGAATGTTGTTCAGTTTTTGTGAAGTTGATTTCTTTTTGAAATAAAAATTGATGTGCCTGTTTTGTGGATAGGATATGGTTGGTTATAGGCATCAATAGTCCCTGATTTGACATTTATTGCTATTCTTATGTGAAGGAACTAAAAATTACCTGGTTACCAGAACCTAAATCAGGAATATTTATTTTTGGTATTTTGGTTTAAATCTTTCTTGGCTGGATAAGATGGTGGCGGTTTTGGTAGATTGGAAGGGTTTGGCGGTAGATTCGATCAAATGAATAAATTGTAAGGAGACCAATTTAAGATGAATGTTTTTCAAGAGTTGCCCAATACCAAAAGAAGAGATTCCCTGCAGTTTTTCATGGAGGATTATCATGTAAAGTTGTTGGCAATTCTATGGAGGATTATCATGTAAAGTGCATCCAACAAAAAAATACACAATTAGATATTGTCATGTTTAAACAAGGGTTAATTAGATAAAATAAAAATAAACATTTAAAACGTTATATAAAAACAAAACCGACAAGAAGTATGCTTCAAACAGCGATGATACAACGTACACACTCACTAGCGGAGCTCCACAGTCTCCACCTCTGTTTTCCCTGTACAAAAATGATAAGTAAGGTTTAATCATTTTCTTGTCTGAAAACAACAATGAAAAATTATGTCGCTCATTGAATATAATCTGTCAAAAAAATAAAAATCAGAACGTCAAGAGTTTGATCTTCAATTACACTCTGATACTTAAGTCAGTAAATTAAGACAGGTAATGAATTTGTCAAGTAACATTAGTGTATTAGAGAGAGTTTATTTATAAACAAATAATAAAGATACTCTGAGCGTGATTTCTGTTATCACTAATTTTTGAGTTGACATTGAATTCAATATTCAACATTTAAATGTTTAATTTGAAAGATATCAATACGTTTGACCAAGTACCAAATGTCTGACATACTTGGATGAGTACAAAGTATGTGGTCATGTTTACATATCTGGCCTTTCAGATTTTTAAAATATTTTGATTTTATTACATAGTCAAAATATACAACCTATAACCTAGCCCTCACTCCTATGTTTGGGTTTCTTAAATATAGAAGTATTTTTATTTCAGTTCGAAGTGTGAATATATGCGATGGCACTAGAGTACATGGAGTGGGCAATAAAGTATGTGTTTTCATGGCAACTGCGCGTTTGCTTAAAACGTGTGACGGTCAGTGAAGTACGCGTTGTCATGGTGACCACGCGTTTGTTCTGGCCAAGGATAGACCCAGAATTTTTTTTATTGGGGACACCGAGTCTGGTAAGGTTGATAGCAATGTTGCATTGTACTGTCGTGGATGGTTGATGATGAATGTGAAGATCCAAGTGTGAAGATATAGAAAATAGTGAGGGGAAGAAGAATAGAAGATAGAAGAGAGTTAAAAGGGAGGTTCAGAAAGAATAAGAGTTGAATAAAGAAGAGAAGTTGAGAGACAGAGTGAGAGAGAAGAGTGAGAGAGAAGAGTAAGAGAGAAAGTTTATGAGTTCAATAAGTTCTGGTATACAATACTAAACATTACATTAGTTATATGTATAGACTAATAAACTGTAATTGAAAAACAGAATTGAAAGTGGGCAAGTGCCTGTTAGTAGGAAGTTATTCAGAAACAAGTTGTAGTAGTGGGCTATTATGACTTGGGCTACTTACACTCCATCTGGCTCAGTCCAACCTTGTCCTCAAGGTTGATATTTGGGAAATAGGGTTTCTATAATCTCAAAATCTTCCTACGTAACTTTAGCTGCCTCTTCTCCCTTCCACTTCATTAACCATCTTGCTCCAACTGGATTCTTCTTTGTGATAAGTCTTTTGTCAAACATTGCTTCTGGTTCTGTCGCCAAGGTCCCTCCTGGCTCGGTGATGGTTTCTTTTGCTGGTGTAGTGCCAGGTCCATGAGCTTTCTTTAGTTGAGAGACGTGAAAGTGATGGTTTCTTTTGCTGGTGTAGTGTCAGGTCCATGAGCTTTCTTTAGTTGAGAGACGTGAAAAACTGGATGAATCGAGCTTCCCGTTGGTAGCTCTTGCTCATATGCTACTAACCCTGTCTTCTTGATGACTTTGTATGGACCAAATTACCTTGCGCAGAGCGTTTTGTTCCTACGCTTGGCCACTGAAAGTTGTTTGTACGATTGCAACTTAAGGTAAACCAAATCTCCGATCTCAAGTGTTCTTTTCAGACCTATGCTTACCTAATTGAACTTCATTTGATTTTGTGCTTGTTTTAGGTGGAGCTTGAGAGCAGAAACCATTTGTTCTCGCTCTTCCCAGTAGCGATTGATTCCCTCCACTGTCGATGGTTGCCCTTGAGCGGTAATTCCAGTAGGTGATGGATATCCATAGAGCGCTTGAAAAGGGGTGGTGAGTATGGCACTATAAAAACTGGTGTTGTACCACCATTCAGCTAAGTGTATCCATTTGTGCCATTTTTTTGATTTTTGGTGAGTCATGCATCTAAGGTACTCTCTAAACATTGGTTCAACCTTTTAGATTGGCCATCTGTTTGTGGGTGATATACCATGTTATGTATTAACAACATTCCTATACTCTTGAAGAGTTATTTCCAAAAGAGACTTGTGAAAACTTTATCCCTGTCTGATATTATGACTTCTGCACACCATTTAGTTTGTACACATGTTGCATATACTTCTTGGCCACCTCAACAGTTGTAAATGGGTGTGAAAATGATAAAAAAATGAGCATACTTAGTAAAAGTATCTATTATTACCATTATCATATTTTTGCCTTTTGATTGTGGTAGCTCTTCAATAAAATCCATCGTAACTTGTCTCCATGCTCCTTTTGGAATTTACAGTGGTTGTAAAGGCCTGAGCTTGCTATTTTCTCATATTTGCATGTTTGACATACAATGCACTACATTATGAATTTCTTGAGTTGAGATTTCATTTGAGGCCAAAAGAACGCCTGCATAAGGCGGTGATAAGTTGTTTTAAACCCACAGTGGCCCCCTTTTTGTAGTTGAATGAGTTTCTTGCATTAATTATTGTCTGAAGCATTGTTTACTGCCCACATATATCCTATTTTTAAACCTGAGAATACTGTCCTTGTAAGTATACTGATCTGTTGGTGATTGCAGGGCCTTAAGTATTCCTTTTTGTGCCTCTTCATCTCCATTGTAACTTTCCACTAATTGAGCAACCCAGTCTGAAGTTGCAAAAGAAATTATCTGAAACTCAAACTGTCTGGACAGTGCATCAACTACCTTGTTTTTCTCGCCGTTTCGGTATTATATTATGTAGCTTAATCCCAGCATCTTTGTTGGACTCTTTTTTTGCAATTGTGTGTTGATTTTTTATTGTAGCAGGTACTTCAGGCTGAAATGATTTGTCTTTATCACAAAAGTGGTACTCTCTAAGTAATGCTCCATTTTTCAACGGCTGCAATAATCACTAACAATTCTTTCTCATATATGGACAGGTTTTAATTTTATGGACTCAAAGCCTTGCTAAAATAAGTTATGGGTCTTCGATCCTGCATTAAAACAGCCCCAATGCTACTCCCACTTGCATCTGTCTCTAACACACAAGGGTTTCTGAAAGTTGGGTAAGGCTAGCACTAGTGTTGTGCACATAGATGTTCTGAGTTGTTGAAATGCTTGATCCTATTCTGGCACCCAGAAAACTGATCCTTTTTTAGCATGGCAGTAAGTGGTTTGCTAATTGACCCATAGTTCTGCACAAACCATCTATAATAGTTGGTAAGTCCCAAAAATCCCCTCAGCGATCTTACAGTTGTCGGTGTTGGCCACTCCAACATTGCCTGTATTTTTGCCGAGTCAGTGGCGATTCCTGCTCCTGATAAGACACGCCCCAGGTACTCTACTTTGTCCACCTCAAAAGCACACTTTTTATACTTGGAAAATAGTTGATGCTCTCTTAATGTTTGCAGGACCATTTCCAAGTGTTGAACATATGAGTTAAGATCTGGGCTATAAACTAGTATGTCATCAAAGAATACTAGTACAAATTTCCTCGAGTATTGTGCAGAAACCTGATTCATTAGTGCTTGGAAAGTTGCTGGAGCATTTGTTAGGCCAAAAGGCATAACTGTGAATTCGTAGTGCCCTTGGTGAGTTCTGAATGTTGTTTTCGGTATGTATGTTGTTGCCATTCTGATTTGATGGTAGCCATAACGCAAATCTATTTTTGAAAATACGGTTGCCCTATATAGTTCGTCCATTAAATCCTTCATTATAGGGATTGGGAATTTATCCTTGACTGTTATGTCATTTAAACCCCCATAGTCTACACAAACCTCCAAGTCCCATCCTTCTTTTTCACTAGTAAGGCAGGAGATGCAAACGGGCTATGGCTGGGTTGTATCACTAAAGTGTTGAACATCTCTTTTACTAGTTTCTCAACCTCTGTTTTCTAAAAATAATGATATCTTAGGGTCGGAGGTTAACAAGTTTAGTGTTAGGTTTTAGAGGAATCTGGTGATCTAGGGCACTCTTGGGAGGTAATTCTGTTGGTTTCGAAAGCACATTTGCAAATTCATTTAATAAATCAAGCAGGTGGTGGTGTACTTGTGCTGGCTCCTTTTCTTCTCCCATAAGAAACAAATGGCCTACCATGTTTTTGATGCCTTGTTTCAGTAACTTGTGTATGCCCTTGCCTTTGATTAGTTGAAAAGCTTTGTCTTCTTTCTGTCCCTTCAAAATGTCTGCTTCATTTCCAATGTTGATAGTTACATCTCTAGTCTTAAGATCAAGTTAAATGGGATTGTGTTCCTCCATCAAATCTAACCCTAACACCAAATTACAACCTTCCAAAGTAAGTACTTTCAAGTTTTGACAGAAGTTCTTACCTTGCATGGTCCATTGGAACTTCTCTACCTTGGAAGTAGACATCATTTTAGCTCCATTTGCTACTGTAACTGTTTATGGCAAAATTAGCACTATTTGTAGTTTTAACTCATTTACCAAGGACTCTTCTATGAATGAGTTAGTACTCCCAGTGTCAATTAAGACACTAATCTTGTGTTTGCCTGCAATTCCTTGAATTCTGAATGCTTGCAGTGACAATTTCCCACTTAATGTATGGATTGAAATCTCTTTGTCTCCTTCATCTAGCACCTCTTCATTTTCCTTGCTCTTTGCTTCTGGCATTTGTTTTTCTGTAATAACGACAACCTGTTCTGCTTCTTCACCACTGTGTATTTCCTCCATCAACATGTGCATTAATTGTTTCATTTTGCATTGGTGGCCAAGAAAATATCTATCCTCGCATTTAAAATATTTTCCAGGTTCACATTTTACCTTTGGTTTGCTAAAGGTTGGTTTGTTGAAGGTGGTGGTATTCTATCTATTAGAGTATGGTAGTTTGTTAATGAGAGTGGTTGTGTTTGCTTTAGTTGTAGTTGGTTTGTGTGTGTCTGTGGTAACCTTGGAATGTAAGGCTTCATTCAGCCTTGCTTATTCAAATTCTTCTTTCAGATTGAATGGTTTAAACCTTTTAACCACCCAACACAAATCCTCTTTCAATCCTCCAACAAAAACCGCGACCAAATACTCTTCACTCAGCCCTGGATTTAATCTTATGACTATAGACTTCAATTCCTCAAACCGCTCATGATATGCTTCAATAGTGGTCTGTTGTTTAAGTTTATGAAATTCTTCTATGACATTCCTTTCTGTTTGGTCAAATACTACACAAATCCTCTTCAAACTCTTTCTTTAAAACTCCCCTTCCTTCTTTCCAATCTTGAAAACAAATGTCAGGTTTCTCTCCTAAGAACATAGCCGTAGACTCCACCTATTCTCCTAAGGTATGTTGTAAACCTAAAATACTTTCTGGCACTTCCGAACCAAATGTCAGGGTTGAAATTATAAAGAAAGTGATAGTATGTTTGTGGCTATAAAATTGAAAAAGATAAAATTTATGAATAAGTTGTGGATAAAATGTATATAATCTGTAGATAAGGTTATAGGTTGGCAGCTAGAGTTTTCAATGCCTTATTAAAATTATGTGTGAACTATTTGTGGACTACTTGTGGATGTGTCACTTTAAAATTATATGTGTGAATGCTTTGTGGATGCGTTGTAGGCATTTATAAAAATCCCAACACATAAGCTATATCAACCCACACTACAAGAATTATGGGTTTTTTCAGCGATCTAGTTCCAACGAAATTTTCCGAAAACTACTATTTTCTGACGAATTTCGTCGAACAAGTGGTTGTCAAAATTATTTTGGCCTCAAAATTCGTGGGAAAACTCTGTCACCGGTGAATGAAGCCTTCTCTCAAAATTTTTCGGAACATTTTTCGTCAAATTTCATCTGAAAGTTTTGGCCGGAATAAACTATTTATCCACGAGTAATTTTCTCACAAAGTTGTCGAAACATTTTCCGATGAATTTCAAGGGAATATATAAGCGAGAAGTAACTGTTCATTAACGACAATGTTTCCCTCGTATTTTGTCAGAAATTGACTAATTATTTTTTGACAAAATTTGTCAAAAAATTTGTTAAAAAAAATAAGTTGAGATTTGTAAATGGTTAGTATGAATTTAAATTAAAGTAATGAAAGTATTAAATTGTGAAAAGAATGTATTGTTAAGTTTTGATGAATTTGCATTGAAATTATAGTAAAATGCTGGTATTAAATACTGAAGAATTGAAAAAAGCATTACTAAAATAAATAAAAATGAAATTGAAATAATTAAGAATGAAATTTAGAAAGAAAACTTAGTAAAGAAATAATACTTTTGATAAATTTATAGAATGTTAGTACCAACATAAAAAAAAGAAACACAAAAATAATTAGTGTTAAGTAAAATGAAATGAATATAAGACATAAATTAAAGTTAAATTAAGGAATGAATTGAAAGAATATGAGTGACAGTTAGAAAGTTAAGTGAGATTATGAGAATGCCAGTGAGTACATATATGAAAAGTTTACGAGGGAAAATTGAAGAGAATGTGGTGAAAATTTGAATTTGGCTTAAATTTTTTTTGGAAAATTATGGAGGGAAAAGTAAATGCATTTTTTCAACGAAATTCGTCAGTATTTTCCCTTGAATTTTGTCAGAAATTGTTTCAGTAATCCCCACAAATTAGCATAATGCATTTAATGAATCATCATACCACGTTCAATTTTGTCGATAAAATTTAAGTAAGAAAAAATTTAATGAACTTATAAATAAGGAAAAAATAATGTAATAGTTAAAGCAAAATTAAGAAATTTAATAAAATAAGTTTAAATATATGAAAAATACCATAAACACATAGCTGTTTCATACATAATATGAAAAAAACAAACAATGGCCAAGTCTTGTCGTCATCATCACCATTGAGCAGATTAGATCGTGGATGTGATGGTGTGGGTTGATTTGTCAAATACATCTGAAACCAGTCATTGACCTGCTGCATGCATTGACAAAATTTGGCCTGCTAAGCTACAAACTGTGCATCTTGCTTTTGTTGTATAGCCTGCATATATGAATCAAATATGGTCTGCATTTGGTTAATGTGTGATGTACGAGACATGTCCCCGTTAATGCAAATCCATATGTACTAAGAACAAAAATAGAATCGTCTGGCCTAATGATTCCAATAGCCTATAAGAACAATGCCCGATGATCTTCCTGTGTAGGCTGTGAATCAGGACTGGGCAATCGTCCACTCAATATCGTATGATATTGAGTCTACAAAAAATATTGTTAACATATAATTAAAAGTCATTATACTTAGAATAATTTTCATTTTTAAATAAAAGAAAGTAATTTAAAGAAAATTAATTGTACTTACATTTACTTACTCAGAAAGAATTAAATCGATGTACATAAATCCAATCTAACATTCCTCGATTCATCAACAAAACAAGTATATATCTCGTTGAAATGTTTCCATCTTTAGATTTAGATGAATGTCAAGTCTCATCTCCATTTTTTCGTATTCATGATGTCACCTCGTGTGAGAGGCTGTAGCATTAGATGCGTAAAGATGTTGCAACCATTAGGTAATAGGAAAATAAAATATTTTGTTAAATGATATTAAACCCCCTTACGTTGCTTAAATCTTGCATGACCATAAAAAAGCACTATTGTGCTTCTCCATTTTTACCTCAATCTAACATACAATGATTTGGACAACAATCAATTTTCTTTGAAGACAATCTCAATTCCTTCACTAATTTCTTTGTATCATAAAATGTCATTGGAAAAATATTTTATTATGGCAAACACCTATGGAACCAACTTGAAATTTGATAAAATCCACATTCTTAAATTTGATTCGTAGATTTAAAATTTAACTAATTTGATTAAATCAAATGATGGGATGGAGTTGCAAATGAACTCATTTCCTCGTACTGCACAGACTCTTTCATTGCTGCATTAAATTACTCAATTATTTCTCCTTGATATCTCCAATGAAAATATTCCAGAATAAAACCTATTGCGTACAAATTTTTCTTAACCAAATGAGATCGTAATAATTTCATGTTGTTGCATTTCAAACATAGACAATGAATTAAATTTCCATTTTGCTCAAAATTAGCATTGGACTTACAAAATTCTACAAATTGCTCTATACCGGCAACAAACTCATCATGAAGTAATCCATCAATTAATTGGATATACATCAACTACCTGATATTGTCAATACGTATACAATAGTAAGTGTCTCAAACCAATAAAACAATGTGTTTTTTAAACTACAACATTGCTGAGTTGAACCAAATTTGACACACCTACATAGCACAATAATACGTACAAATAATTCAATAATTATTAAAAAAACTACATTTTACATTTTTTCAATTTAATAAAATCAATTTAAAAATACGCTTCAACATAAACACTAGCAGATTTAATTGTTATCTTGTTTTGACGAATATTGCTTTTGGAGTTTCTCGTACACTGTACAATGTGTTTTTTAAATTTGTTATGAGGATTGTCGCATCTGTGGGGGCATATATAGTTAAAAGTTCAAAATGAAGTTCGTCACTACTTTCCAATGAAATTCATCGAAAATTTATGACACTTTTTCCAATGAAATTCGCCGCTATTTTTTGACAAAATTTTTCTATAAATAGAAGCAAGTTTTTTGCTTTTTGGCACTTTTTTTCTTGTCAAGTGCATTTATGAATTGATTATATATGAATGGCTATGAATGAAATGCGAATGAGATTTCCACGTACCTATATGAAAATGAAAATGAAAGTGAAACGAGATGATGATATATGTGCGTACTTACATGATTACGATATGTGATATGTGAAATGAAAAGGGAATCGTAGAAACGAGGTGGAAATGATTGATCATTCGCAGACAGGAGTAGGGAGACGGATGCTAGGTCCACATGAAAAGGAGGTGGAAAAATGTTTTCAAAATTAATAGGGAGATGGAAGTTAGGATTTATTATGAACGAGAACATTCAATTCAGACGTATACTAATCGAAATCATTATCAGATAAAAAGAAGTGTTCAACGAAAGATGATGATATAAATAAAAAGAAAATGCAAAGGAAAATGCAAAGAAAAATGAAAAGGATGAAGAATACTTACATAGGAAATGAGATTAATTGATATGCTATATTCGTATTTTACGAAATGAGATTGATTAGAAAGTTTATCTCGTATAAATATGATTGTTTACGAGATATTATAAAATGAATGAAAGATTACTCACTGAGCCCGCGACTCACACAACTGCGATCTTTGTTTCAGTTACAACTATTAGCAGGGGTAGACATTTTGATTAGCAGAGTCAGAGAGTTACTTTGCTACAGGTTGGATAGCTGCTACCCAATCTACTACTCTCTCTTCAGCTGATGCCATTAGGACTTATCGCATACATGTTTCATACGTTGTGATGTTGTTGTATGGCTTGTATATTATATGTTGAGATTGATAGTAGATGACTTTGATGTTATCTACACTTTGTTACTATAGTTATATATTGATATTTGAGATTGAGTTATGATGTTGAGTTGCATGTTGGATGATAAAAAAATGTACGTGTGAGCTATATAGTTATGAAATTGATTTGCAGGAGGATTGTAATAGGTTATGGGATATCCAGATTATAGCCGTTATATAGCAAATCTACGTAATGTATGGACTTGCTGAATTAAGAATAAAGTGCGTATTAGTGTAACACAAAGCTTAATCCATGGATGTGTTAACTAATACGATCGACATTATGGAAATATAACGAAGTAATGGAAATTGGAATATCCAACCTATTGGTATGAAGTTACTTTACGTAACTAAAATTTAAATGTGGAGTAACGAAAATGATATATATGTGATTGATAAGAAAAGTTTTTAAAATATACATAATTAATATGGTAATTAGATTAGGATGTTTTAAGTCATCTCACCAATCCTTAGCTCACAGTTTCTCAACACTTCACTATAACGGTACCTCCAGCTGGCATATATACAACTACGACATAGCCCAGAGACTTTACAGTACTCCCCAACTGCTCTATAATTGACTCACCCACAAATGAACAAGTTGACCTAGGGTTTATCAAAGCCAATGTATCAAGTGTGAATATGGAAATCGTACTGGTGATCACGTCTGGGTTAGCTACCGTCTTATCACGTGTCATAGGATAGACACGAGCCTGCGACGCAGCTCCAGTCTGAGAAGCTCCTCTGCCTCTCGCCGTGGTACTCGAAGTCCTGTCTCCTCTACCTATGCCTCTACTGGTAGTCAGGGCTCCCCTGTTATCGACGACGTTGCTCTGTCCCAATACCATCCTGCCCTCATCTCTGGCCTTTGGATGGCAGTATCTAACCTGATGCCCTAGTTTGTTGCAATAATAGCAGAGCTGCCGAGTGTCTCCCCCATCATATCCTCCAGCACTCTGCGGTCTAGGACCAGGAGGTCTAAAGGTGTGGCTCCCTCTACTCCCAAATCCACGTCTCTATCGGCTACCCCATCCACTAGTACTCCTAGAAGACCTAAACTCTGCCCGCTGGTGTCATCCATTAATGCTACAGCTACCAGATTGCATCTGTCGCTTACTCTCCACACATGCCTCCTCGGCCAATAACTCCCCAGCTCTCAATGTGGTCTCCAGAAACATTTGGTAAGTAGGGGCCTTCATCGCAATACGGGTGTGGATGTTAAACTGCAACCCCCTCTCGAACCTGTCCCTCCTCTGGACATCAGTGGCTACATCATCCGATGGATACTGAAAGAGTCTGGTAAACTGCACCACTTACCCTGCGATAGTGCTCTGGAGTGTATTTCTCGTCAAACTGTCTCTAGAAGTATGCCCATGTAAGTGTAGGAGGGTACTGGCTCCCGGGGACTGCCTCCCATCAGCACCAAATGTCCTTATCCAACAGTGAGGTAGTGTACCTCAACTTCTCCTAAGGTGTGCACCTACACCGATTAAGGATCCGCTCCGTCTGTCGGAGCCAATCCTCAGCCTCAGCAGGGTCAGTGGCACCCTCAAATGTCTAGGCGACTACCTTGCACACCTCAAAGAAGCTCCTATCGATATCGAGGCCCTCCCTCTGTTGGCTTTCCTATTGTGCCCTCTATTGGCCACCTTGCTGGCCCCCTACTGGCCTCCCTGCTGACCTAGCAGCTTTAGCATCATCGCGTGATAGAACTGGGCATGTGTGGGATCAAGGGGTATGGCACCGGGTGCAAATGGAGCTCCCCTAGGTGCAGGTGCTGCTCTGTGTCTGGGGACTGTCCCTGTCCCTGCACGGACTCTTGGACTCGACGATAACCTCTTGTGATACATCCTCTATAGGCTCCATCCTATCAAATCACCATTTGAAAACTTTAGTTTCATGAAAAATGATGAAAACAAGTTTTCTGGCACAGTCCGCAGGGAATCTAATCCCTGCTCTGATATCACTAAATATGAACCCCATTTTTAGAAAGTTTATTTTCAAATAAATACACTTTTTGCACCTTTTTGTTTTCCTAAAATATCAACTCACACCAATCAAAGGATGAAATATATATATATATATATATAAAGATGAAATATATATATATATATATATATATACATGCATTTTATTAAACAAACCCCAATACAAATCAAATGTCAAATGTATGCGAAGCGTATGGTTTTTCAGTTTAAAAGAATGCAAGTGCTAAAACCCTATACTGATATGTGTATGGCTATACAAAATGCAAAAGTATGAATCTCCAAAAATCTTTCGGAGCCGACCTATCAGGAAAGTATCACACATGCGAGCTTTGCCAAAAGTACGTCCCAACACCAGCTACTGTCGATCTGCACACATTCAACAAAACACAGGTGGGTATTTTCAATACTCCGTAAGCTTTCCCTCAATGTTGTTTATATGCTGGGGTGCAGGAGAATCTTCGGCCTCCGTAGCCTAGCCTCTACCATATACAATCTATAAAGTGTACCCTTAGACTTTAACACAAGGCAAAGTTAACATGTCTCATACAAGTTTTTAATGTGTTTAATGTATTATGGAAACCTCCAGAATTATTAGGATAGTTTAGATATGCCTTAGTATGTTAGTCAGGTCAAAATTAGGTTTTGTGGACAAAATAATGTAGGTTTATACCCTAGGTAACGTACGTTATTCTTCCCCTAATCAGTAGTATGAATAACGTATGTCAAGAGTTATTTAACGTAGGTTAAGTGTCATTAACATACGTTATTTATTCAAATAATGTACGTTAATTTCTTCAGGTGCATTCTTTCCAAATTTCCTAAGTTTCTCTCATACATACACTTATCATTTCACATTAGACATGCCAAATAACCCACAAGGCTTCCACACAAGTCTATCTTAAATATCACATTTAATCTTTAAAACATATAGATAACTCATTACATCCAGATTAAGCACCGTCATGAACATCCATACCATTCACATAAGCATCAAAGACACCCTTCTACAACTCATACATTTTCCCAACAACAAGCCTTATCAAAATAAGCCACTATAACATTCTTAGCTAGCTTAACCAAACATATTACATGTCATTCATCATCACCATACCCATAACTCATTCAACAAGAAATCAATATACACTTAGAGGATCAACACCACGATCATAACCTCAATATAACCATCGATCATTCTTTTTATACCATATACACAACATAACCATTATCTTACTTGCGTCAAATCACAACACACTAACCCGAGAATAAATCATGATTGCATATGTGTGCGGATACCATAATGTAACATACAATTATGGCCACAAGGCCCCATATCATATAAGAGAGAGTCCACTCTCGCTGCGCGTATTTGGCCACGAGACCCCTGTTTTCATATAAGGAGAGTCCACTCCATTCGCGCATAATTGTCCACGAGGCCCCAACATGAACATACATGAAATGCTCATGCATATGTCCAAATGCTATGCTATTATCACATTCCACAATGCAAGTCAAACATGCCAAGTTTCATTCATCATCTTGCCCTACTGTTTCCACAAGAAAAGCTCAATAATATAGTCATCAATCATACACCACCTTTCATTATCTCAATTGTAAACACATAACACATAGCATTAATCACTTCAATCAAACATACAAGTAAAACCACTCTCATTAGTAAGTATTCACATGCATAACATACACTTATATGTTTATAAAGCCCTAATTCATTTTAATTTTACATCAAGAAGCATCATACATTCAAGAATCAACAATTAACATGAAAAACACAAAAAGTAACTGGCAAAAGGCACTTACCTCGGGCTCTGAGGTTCAATCCGTCGCCCGATTCTCGAGTCAGGTTTTGAATGCCATTACCTACACACATATAATCACATTTCTTATCATTTCCCACGCAAAGGACTTCATTTTAACCTCCCATACAGATTTCTATCCAAAATCCTAAAAGTTCCCTAAAACCCTAATCTCTTAAATCTCACTAAATCAAATGTTTTAGGGTTAAAGGCTTATAGAATCATGTTCTATATTGAAAACCTATCAAAACCATACCAAATGTACCTATTTTCCAACACATTTAAGCTCGGGATTGAGGATTTACCTTGATTCCCGTCACTTGAAAATCTAGAGGGAGGAAGACTCGATTTGAGGATGAATGCGCTGTTAATATGCTGAAATTCTGAGCTTTATTGGTAGGTTTGATGTTTGGAAGGTCAGGAAATGATGGGTAGGAAGTTGGGAGAGTGTTTTGGTAGTTGGGAGGGAGTTATGACACGTTTTGAGTGTGTTTCGGACATTTAATGACATGTCTAGAGTCTCAATAACGCATGTTTACTGGCCAAATTAAACAGTATGAAGAATTTTAACTGTCAAGATGAATAACGTACGTTATTCAGGGGAATAACGTACGTTATTCCACTCCAGACTACAACCTATAGTCATTTTCAACCTCTTTCCACTCTGAACATACCCATATGCTTCCATAGAATTAGCCCTAACATAATCCTATGTTATTCCATATTAAACAGACATTTTTTGGGGCAATATAGGTAGAGTCTATAGTTAAGAAATTGGTACCCTCAAAAAAAAGTGAAGGGAATGATTGGGCATAAAGAAAAAGGGATTGGCTTTAATTGTTGGGGTTTTATGGAAAGGGAGATTTTAGGTTTTCGGTACTTTGGTAGAGTGAATTTCATGGTGGCAGTTTTTGTAGAATGCGATTTCATTGAAATTTTAACATGACAAATTTGTTTAACAACAATTGTAGGACCGAACTTGTGGAGGAGCCGGAGCGATTATCAGAGGAACCTCCCTAGATATAGAGGTAAGTGTATGGCCCCTTACTTTTTTATCCATATCTATTCTATGCATGGTTAAGTATGTTGACTTTAAATGCAAAAAATCAATATAAAAATGATAAAGGAACCGTATGCTTTGCTTGTGTGACATGATACCGTATGCGATTTCATTGAAATTTTAACATGACAAATTTGTTTAACAACAATGCTTGTGGTATGTTCCTAAATTGTCTTATTTTGTGGATCGATGTTGATTTTCTTGGACAACATGAATTATAAACTTGTTGGCTCTGGGGCATGATGTATTGTATATGGTGCTTAGGTGTGAATAGAATAATCATGCCTTGTGATATGTCCTGTGATGCCTTAATGTGCATGAGTGATGTGGTTTGATGTTATTTACATGAAATGGATGTATTTTCATTGGTGTTAGTATGATTATGCAAAAGTGATGTGAAATAGATATAATATGTGCACGTCTTAGGTTGAATGAAATGAAGGAGTGATGATCGAGATGTGTGTAGAATGTGTTCAAAGATGTAATTTTATAACGATTGATTTGGGTTACATGGGAGGGATGAAATCTAATGGATGTAAATTGACTATGTAAATGTTTTGTACACTTGAGATGCTGAATGTTGGATTGTGTATAGATGCTATTTTCATATGTGCATTTGTGACATTCATACAAGTAGCATACATGCATGGTAACAATGGGAAATCAGAGCAGGAGATATGAATGAAAGGTCATGTTATAGAGTTTAATTTTTATTCATGGTGTTTTACTTCAATTAAATTTGTGAGCATATGATTATTGGAAACTGTTGAACATGATTTCAGAGAAAACACAAAGAGATAACTAATGAGCATAATCTAAGAGAAAACTACCAGGCGAATGCTCAATGATTTACTAGTGTGAGAGCTTGTAAGGAAAACAAGAGAGGATACTTTGAGAGAGAAAACATGACAATGTAAAAGAACATAATGGGAAAAAAATGCCATGAACATGATGCACATGCATTTGGCATATTTGGACAAAAGATGTAAATGATTGTGTGTCATCGTATGAGAATATGAAATGGATTGTGCTTATGTGTATATGTTTGTAACTTACAAAATGAATTGTGTCTAGGAAAGATAAGTGTTTGAATGTGAGTGTTGGAGCTGTGTTTTGAATGAATTACATGTGTGTGTGAATCAGAAGGGCAAGGTGTATGTGTTATGCATAAGTGTTGATGTGTTAATTGTGTTTAGTTGTTCAGTATAGTTGGAATCAGGTGAAAACAAGTAGGGAAACATTTATTAGAAACCATTTTCCTGCTCGTTCCACTTCCGATGTCTTGAAGGGCGTCTGGAACGGTTTACAAAACAGTTTACAGAAACCATTTTCAAAACCATTCCACTTGTAGGGATTTTTTGGGAAGTCAAAACGAGATGCAAAACGATTTACCTAGCCTTTTTCAGAACCATTTCGGTTCCAAGGGCCAGAGAACTAGGACAGAACGGGTTAGGAAATGATTGGTACAAACCGTTTACTAGGCCATTCCCGTAAAATGAACATTGGAACTCCACTGCAATTAATGCATCTTAAGGTTAAGAAAAATGAGTAGGTAAATTTGTGAACTCAGGAATAATAACTTCACCCGTTAGAATTAGATTTAAGATGAATGTATGAGTGTATTAGACTTTATATGGTTAAGTAATTGATAAGAGGGACATATGCTTACTAAGTTATGTGCTCACATTTTCTGTGGTTGTGTTTGTGTGTACAGACTAGGGAGGCTGCTGAGTAGGCCATTTACTCATTATGTTCTTTTTGGAATTCTTGGGGACTATAGCTGAGAGGTCAGGGAGTTCATCCATTCACCTTGTTTTTGTATGCGAAAATTTAAAAGCGTATACAAATCATTTGTTCATGTTATTTTGATACCCGCCGTGTAGGAATCTTCCCTAAGATACTAAAGTTTCAATTATGCTTTAATAACAAAATGGTTATATGTTTTACTTTACTATCTTTGAAAATGAAAGTCAAAGGTCTTTCGGCAAACATGAGACAAACCTGGCAATGGGTTTAGTTTTATTTCCATTTCTTTTAAAAAATGGGCAAGAAATCGATAGGTGTTCTAATCAAAAAGGGAAAAAGAGTTTAAAAATTGAGCGTCACAGCTAGAGCTCTGACATTTTCTTCCATATAATGCTTCATACGGTGCTATCTCGATGTTGGAGTGATAGCTTTTGTTGTATACGAACTCTACTAAAGGAAGGTGTTCATCCCAATTTCCTCATAATTCCATAATGTAAGCTCTTAGCATGTCTTCCAATGTCTGAATAGTCCGCTTTGACTGCCCATACATCTAGGGATGGAAAGCAGTACTGAAATGTAATCGTGTGCCCATCGGTTGTTGTAAGCTTCCCTAGAAATGTGAGGTGAATCTAGGATCCCTCTCCGATACTATGGACACCTGGCACCATACAATTTGACAATCTCACTCACGTAATTCTCAGCCAACCAGTCTAAGTAATTGTCTTGCCTAATCAGTAGTAAATACACTGACTTCATAAGCTGATCCACTATCACCCACACACTGTCATGCTGCCTAAAGGTACGTGGTAATCCAATGATAAAATCCATTGTGATTTTCTCCTACTTCCACTCTAAAATAGAAAGTAACCTCAATTTTCCTGATGTCCTTAGTGCTCTGCCTTAAATTGATGGTAGGATAAATATTTATCTATAAAGCCGACAACCTTCACTTTCATCCTCAGCCACTCGCAACATCCCCTCAAATCTCGATACATCTTGGTGCTACTTGAGTTAGTAGCATAGGGAGAAGAGTGAGCCTCCATTAGAATCTCTACGTTTAGTTCCCAAATGTAAGGCACACAAAGTCATTATTTTTAATACAAGGTACCATCCACATCCATTTGGTAGGATGTTTCCACATTACCCTTCTCTAATTTCTTTTTTATCTTAACAAGACGTCCATCCTTACTCTGTCAGTTGGCAATCCTGTCTTTGACCTATGGTCTGGGTAGTATATTAGCTATTATCCCTCATGTAGTAACATCCAATTTCACCCTCAATTCTTGTAATGAAAATTATGACTCTATGTTGTAGGCGATAGAATTCAACTGCACTTTAGCCTTTCTACTTAACGAGTCTACTATCACATTTGCCTTTCTAGGGTGATACTCAATCGTGCAGTCATAATCTTTAATTAACTCCATCCATCTATACTACCTTAAGTTTAAGTCTTTTTGAATAGCGACATGCTAGAAAATTTTGTGACCAGTGAAGATTTTAAACGTTTTGCCATAAAGGTAATGCCTTTATACTTTGAGTGTGTGTACAGTTGTCGCCAATTCTAAATTGTTAGTGCGACAGTTTCCTTCGTGTGGTTGTAACTATCTCGAGGTATAAGCTATTACCTTTCCCTTCTGGATTAATCCTCCATCCAAACCCTACTTGGATGCATCAGTATATAGTACGTACTATTTACCCTCTATCACCAATACCAACATCATGGCCTCGCTCAACTTGGCTTTTAACTCCTAAAAACTCCTATAACACTTATCGTCCTACCAAAAGGGAATTGTTCTTCAGTAACCCTATCATTGGTCTCGCTATTCTCGAGAAGTCCTAAATATATCTCATATAATTACTAGCCAAGCCTAAGAAACTACAAATTTCTATGACGTTCTTTGGCCAAGCTACCTTTATCTTTGATGGGTCTAATTGGATACCCTATTTAAAGATTATGTGTCATAAGAAAATCACCTCTTCCACTTAGAACTCACACTTATTGAATTTTGCATATAATTCAATCTCTCAACATTTGTAGTGCAATCTTCAACTGCTCTTTATGTTCGTCCTGATCTTAAGAATACATGAATATATCTGTAACGCCCCAAAATAGTTAGAATTAAATGATATGTAAAATAGGATTAAAAAACCAAAGTATTTCATAAGGAAACAGGCTGTATAACAGAAACATCAGATGAGCACGGGGATGGCACAGTCGTGCCACAGGGCGTGCTTATCCCTACTGCAAATGATTGGCACAAGGGATAGCACGAGTCGTGCTTAGATTGTTCTAGAAGTACAAGTCATGACCTGAGGCATGGGCATGCCCGACGTTAGATCAAAATGCAAAAACAAGTGAAAAACCTTTCTTTTACAAGCAAACACTGTAGAAAATCTCAAACACATAGAGAATACCCTAGAGACTATTGATAGTGCATGAGAAAAAGGAAAAAGCAGAGTGTGGTTGCGAATCATAAGCCAAAAACATTAAGGTAGGATTCTAAGCTTTTGTTTAAGGAAAACTCTGAGTTAGGGTTAGGTGAATTTCAGAAATGGTGTAGGAAATGATGAATTTATGTGCTAAATGATGTTAGTTAGATGGAATAGAGTGAATGTGAACAATGTGGGTAGTTTACTACGGTTAGAATGGATAAATTATGATAATGTGAGACTTAGGGTTTGAGGTTAAAAGCAGGGGTTTGTCTAATTAAGGGTCTTAATTGATTAAATTAATATGTAAAATGGTTTATTTACATATTTTTTATGATAAATGTGTATAGGAGGTGAAATTACGAATCCCCGACTTTGCAGAGTTCGACGTAAGTGCCATTTACACTTGCCATTGTATGTGTTGCATTTGTATGGTTAAACATACACGATGATTACTGCATTTGTTTGGAATGGTACTAGCATTTGAGTCATTAAAAAGGACTTGTATCACTTGCTTGTAAGCTTGTATGAATGCCTTGAAATGATGTGATTTTGTTTACGATAAATGGATATGCAAACGTGAGATTATGTCTGATTATTGCTATGAATGCAAGTATAACATATATATGAGAATTTATGCTTGTGAGAATATGTATGGTTATTGATTGGATGATGGTATTGAGGAATTGCATATATGACAATATGTGAAATGTTTGCTTGTGGTACCTGCAAAGATGAAATGTGAACTTATGTGAAATATGTGGCATGATATTTTATTGATTGTTAATAGCCAGAATGAATTACATATATTCATATATTGGATTGAACATTATTGTGTGACAAGTCGTCATGAGGATTCGGAGAAAGAGCTCGATGTCAGACTGGGTCCGAGGATATTTTGCGCGAGAGCTCGTTGCCAGGCTGGGCCTGAGGATCGTTCCAAGTGAGTGCTTGATGTCAAACTGGGCCCGAGGTACTATTTTGAGCGTGAGCTTGATGCTGATTAGGCCGAGGATATTTTGGCCGAGAGCTTAATGGCAGGCTCGGCCCGAGGAAAAAGAAGACCTCAGGGGATGCATTGTATGTGTTTTTCATTGGCATATCATATCGTATTCATTCTTACTTTGAATTGCATCTTGTTGTTTACTATGGAAGAATGTTACCATGAAGTTATAAAGGTGTGAATTCATGTTCTTATGATGAACTATAATATGTGATTATGCACTATATGAATCTTGAATGATGAAGGAGTAAATGATGCATGAATGAATTTATGAATGTGCTTATAGAAGCTTGTATGTAACTATGAGAAATGATTGACGGGTTGTTGGGTTTAAAAATAAGGTTAATAGAGTGTTTTGGTTATGTTTTTATGATTAAGAATAAAAAGGAAAAGTGTTAAAGATTGTATGAATGATTTTGGTGTTAAATGGTTTGAAGTGTGTTATGAATTGCTCAAGTCAACTGGCATGACCTCATGCTGAGCCACTAGATGATATAAGTTCTCAGCAGGACCTCATGTCGGGTGACACGTGGGTCGTACTGAGCTACTAACATGCTGACCAACACAAGCTCATGCAAGAACATTGATTTTTGCCATGACAAGCACGAGGGTCATTGTGACCCCCGAATTTAAATATCATTTGAGTAAACTTCTTTCTTACAAATGATACTTAAACCTGGAAATCAAGTTTTTGTTTTAAAATAATTTTTTTAATAACCAAATAAATAAATAATAACGGAACATAATAATTTAAATCTTTAAAAACAAATATTTACATTTCATATTCCTCAAAACATATAAAAATAATTTCAAAGGCTTGAGCCTAATCAAATGCAAGGAATGTAAAATTTATGTATAGTCATGTACATGTACAAAGGTTTTAAAAATACAGTGCACCGCCCAGCTTGTTCTCTATAAAATCCTCAACCTAGAGCAACACGTACTATCTTCTCGTCCCAATCTACTCTCTTTAAATCTCTGCCGAGCATAGAAGGTATAAAACAAATACGTAAGTCATAAGACTTAGTAAGCAACACAACCACATATGGTCGACTTCCAAGCAATCATATATTTAGCTATTAAATGATGCTTTTCTAAACAAATTATCATCACATCATGCATTAATAAATTTCCATACACATCAGTTCCCAACAATTCTATTTCATCAATTCTATAGTGATGAATAGTGTCGAACGGTTTGAGGAACGGTTTGGCTAACCGTTCGTCAAACCGTTTGGTCATTCGGAAATCCAGTCTACCTGACTGAACGGTTTGGGAAACGGTTTTCCAAACCGTTCGTCAACCCGTTTGGGTGTTCTGGAGTGTGCAAGAATCAAAACGGTTTGAGGAATGGTTTGGGCTAAACCGTTCTTCAGACCGATTGGCCATTCTGACTTATGGGAATAACAGAACGGTTTGGGAAATGGTTTGGCTAAACCGTTCTCCAAGCCGTTTGGCCATACTGGAATGCCTCACCATCCGAACGGTTTGGGGAACGGTTTATCTAAACCGTTCTCCAACCCGTTTGGACGTTCTGACTTGCGTAATCTGACGAAACAGTTTGGGAAAGGGTTTGATAAACCGTTTCTCAACCCGTTCGCTTCCCCTGTTTCCAGTATTCTGCACCTTAACACTTAATCACCTCATTTTCTTTCCACGTCCTAATTAAATTTCACACCCCAACAATCTTACCATACCATATCACACGTCCTAATTAAATTTCACACCCCTGTTTCCAGTATTCTGCACCTTTACAACACACAACTCATTCATCAAACCATCTCAACCTCATTTCATTAATTACTACCACATTTTCATATACACATGCACTCCACATCACAACACTCTACACAAAATCAACTTAATACCATTTTATCCAATCATTCAAACTATATTCAAATCATACATCATCATATGTAAATATCTAAGTGTGAATGAACACCAATGCATTCCCAATGCATATCTAATAATGCTCACAATTAATTTTTCCACACTACTCTGCGTTTGCCAACCAAAAACAATTCAATCACACCTTTAATTAAATACACTAATCATGATGTAAACATAAGAACATCTCAATTCATGTTCTTCCAACTTACCAACTACATGCTCAAATAACTTAGTCAATTATATCAAATTTAACTTTTCAAATATTCAATAACATACCCATCAAT